>NTHP01001170.1:22718-38818 GCA_003416845.1 Oplegnathus fasciatus | reverse complement strand
TCAGCAGCAAAGTGATCAGTCATCAAACTTACACATATTTGCTTCAGATACTGACTGAAATAACAACAGATGAACAGTAGGAGGAACACCACAGAACAAAATGTCAAACTCAATAATAACATTTCTGAAACATGCATAAACTGACACAGATATCTATAATATATTTAATTTTTATGATATATTAATTCATAATAAAAAGGAACCACTGTGTTAATGATTTACCTTTAGTTGCTCATTAATCATCTCAGTTCAGCTTTAATTGGAAACACGATCACATTTTCTTTATCTGACTGTTCTTGGCTTCATTTTAAGTTATTAAGGATTTGATCATAGTTTAGTAGTCACATCAGATCAATAATAAAGTGTTCACACTGTTATCTCAATGCATCATGTCCTGGAATGACTCAGAGACACTAGTTTTTGCTTTTTAAATAACTATTTACTGTAATAATAATGCCACTGTTAATGGTTAGGACCAAAATACATCTGAGTACGTTCGTCTGTGTTCTGTTGTACTTAATATTTGATGTGAATGCAGTATTTTTGTCAGACTGGGATCCTGTATGAATGGTGACCCTCACAGATGTGGACGTGGCTGATGACTCAAACACTAATATAGTCATATATAGTAATATTATGAAGTAATAAAGATAAATACATTACATTAATACATTTTTTTATCAATAGTTTTTGTATACAGATATATGACAAGGGACAAAGGGACAAGACTCAAATATCACATACAACAATAGTGTACAACACCATGTACAATGCCAAAACAAACAGATCAATACAGAGAAACAAACAAACAAAAAAGGGGAGGGGGTGCATATCAATACAATTCATTCATAACCCATTTTCCAAATATGATCTTATAAAGATCCAGGGCCCATTGTCTCCATGGTCGTATTTAAATAAGGCAAATGCTGCCCGTTCCATTGATAATAAATCCATGAAGTCTTTTAGCCAATTATCAATACTAAAACAATTTGGTTTATGTAATTTCCAGTTCATCATAATAATACGTTTAACTGACAAAAAAGCTAATGCAATGATGCGGTGCGTGAGCGCTGACTGTATATTTTCTACCTTTGTGCCTAGGAGGCAGACTGATGGACATTGGGGTATTTTCACATCCAGAATAGAAGACTTAAAATCTTAAAATTACCTTACTCCAACAGCTCCTCACTGAAGGGCAATGCCACAACAGGTGCATAATTGTTCCTTCCCCTCCACAGCCATGCCAGCACAGATGTGAAAGGGAATGATCCATTTTCTTTCATTTACATGCTGTGATATAAGCCCTAAGCACCATTTTTATTTGTATAGTTTTATATCTTACACATTTAGATAAAGCTGCAGTGTTTTTTAAACAGTTTCCCACTGTGCTGTGGTCAGGTTAGGGTTAACCCTAACCCCAAGTCCCTCTCCCATTGAAGTTTAGTGGAAGATAACGTGTCTGAAGAGGCACGGGACAACAACTTATATAGTGCCGAAACTATTCTTCAACAGAGGCAATCCCCTTTAATTTAATGTCCAGGTCTGTGTTAAGGCCCGTGGCCCTATTCTTTGAAATAAGTAACTTTATGATGGATCTTAACTGTAAATAGGATAAAAATTCAACATCTCTTAAAACAAACATATTTTTCAACTCGTTAAAGGGTACCATATCCCCATCCTTCACAATCTGCCCCAGTTGATTTATGCCTCGACACTGCCATGTATTGTTTGTCAGCGTTCTGCCTCCAGCAATTAATAAGGAATTATTCCATCTAGGGCATGATGGTAAAGATGGACCATCAAAGGCTAAACATTTCTGTAAGGATTTAACTATCTCACAGGAGAACTGAATTAAAGTGTTGTCCATTTTCACGTCGATTTTAGGGTGATACCATAGTGCTGGTAAAGAGACAGTCTTGCTATATTCAGACAGAATCTTCTCCTCAACCCATTTCCAACTGCCAGCTTCACTCTTGCATGTGTAGGCCCATGACAAAGGGGATCTGGTGTTATAAGTCAGATAATAAGAATAAACATCCGGAATTCCTAATCCACCACTTCCTCTTGGTTTCATCAGTTTTTTGTAGCTGATTCTAGGTTTCTTATCTCTCCACAACAAACCTGTAAGTAACTTATTGATGTCTTTAAACCAGTAAGGGGGGAATTTGAGTGGTATAGCTGATATAAGGAATGATAATCTAGGTCAAATACTCATCTTAATCACTTCCACTCTGGCCCATAATGAAATGGGTAGAACTGTCCATCTCTTAATATCCTCCCTGATTGTCTTTAGGAGGTGTGGACCATTTGAATCGAAAACCTTATCCAGAGGAGTCCGGATGTTTATTCCAAGGTATTTCATGGCTTGTGATCTCCATTGGAAAGGTGCGGTACCAAGATGTGAAGGATAGGTCAGGTGGTTTAGGGGGATGGCCTCACTCTTATTGTAATTCACCTTATAACCTGAAAACCTCCCAAATGCATTGATCAACTTCATCACCTGTGGGATCGACTGACATGGTTTTGATAAGGTTAATAGCACGTCATCTGCTTACAGACTAGCTTTAAAATCAAACCCGCCAACATGGATACCAGTAATTTTCTTTTCCGCACGCATAGCATATGCCAGAGGTTCGAGGGCGAGGATGAAGAGGGATGGTGAGGCAGGGCAGCCCTGCTGTGTAGATCTGTAGAGATCTGAGAGGTTCAGATACAATGCCGTTAGTTTTGATTGATGCAATTGGATCGTTATAGAATGCCATCACCCAACGGATAACAACTGGTCCAAAACCAAATTTAGAGAGAACATAAAACAAATAACGCCACTCTATCCTATCAAAAGCTTTCTCCGCATCCAGTGATAAAGCTGTGGCTGGATGCTGAAGAGAGCCTGCTTTCGCCATGACATGGAAAAGTCTCCTCATATTGTCAGAGACAAGGCCGCCTTTAATAAACCCGACTTGATCCAGATGTATTAATGAAGAAACCACTGCCTCCATGTGCACTGCAAGGATCTTAGCAAACAACTTATAATCATTATTTAACAAATTTAAAGGATGAAAATTATTCATTTGTGAATGATCCTTACCTGGTTAAGGCGACAAAGAGATAGTGGCTTGGTGCATACTAAGTGGCATAGACTGATTAGTTATTATATCATTGAACAATAAGGCAAGAAGTGGAGAGAGATTGTGTTGGAAACATTTATAAAATTCTACATCATATCCATCACTGCCTGGTGCTTTCCCTGTTGGGAGAGCTTTCAAGGCAGAAATTATTTCAGATATACAAACAGGTGCCTCCTATTGTTCCCTTTCCTCCTCTTTTAAAGTTGGTAAGGATATGTCCTTAAAAAAGGTTTCCATATCCTGCTCATTTTGGGAGCCTTCTGACTGATAAAGTTTGCAGTAAAATTCTCTGAAAGCTTCACTGATTTGTTTTTGTTCATAAACAGCTGATCCTGCACTATCACATATAAACGGTATGGATTGATAATTTTCTAGTTGTTTTGACCTTAGTGCTGGCATTTTACCTGCTTTATCACCGGATTAAAAATATTTCCTGCAGAGTCTGAACAGTGCAAATGCCGTCTCCTCATGTTTAATTGATTGGAATTCTTCCTTGTGACTCAACAATGCATTCTTAACTCTTAAATTATTGGGATCCAGCATATGCTGTGATTCTAGTGTCTTAAGTTCTGAAATGAAGCTGTTTTTCTTCCTCATCATTCTCTTCTTTTTGGCTGTGGAATAACTAATTATCCATCCCCTGCAGGTTGCTTTGAATACTACATACTATTTGTATTGAGGGCACAGAGTTTAAATTAACATTTATATAATGAGTTATTTTTTCTTTTATCAAAGACACAAACTCTTCACCCTTAAGAAAAGAAGTGTTAAATCTCCATTGCTTACTTTTATGGTTATTTGCAGAAAGAGAGAGCAGGACTGACAAGGGGGCATGGTCTGAAATGATAATATTATGAATTTTACAATGGATCACATTCTCCACTGTGGGTGGAACAAACAAAGGGGAGATAGACATTAATAGACATTAATACATAATATAGAATTGATAGGTAGATGGAGCTGTACATACAGTAGGTTTGTTTGGCAATACATTGACAGATGGAGTCACAGTTGTAGTATGTGTGAGCATCATTTGCTTATAAACTGTTGTGATTCTGATTTTATTACTATTATATAAAATGTATTTAATTTATGTATAATTAGTACTTATTAATTATTAAAGGAGCCTATTTATTCCTTTGACCAACACATTTAAGTTGATTTATTTAGAATGTAATGAGAATGAGTTCCCTTAATGAAGCAAGCCAGTCATTAATAAGTCAGGTCACATTAATAAAGGTGTAAAGGTGTCTGGTCTCCGTGGTGACGCTCCATCTCGGATCAGGAGGTGAAGCCTCACGCTGTCCCCCTATCAGACTAACACCAATACAAACACACTCACCCTGGACTCATACACCTTTCAGCATCTTTCAGAGTCAGAATCAGAAGAATCAGAATATTAAATTAAAGAAAATCTGTACAATATGACCGTTATTTAAATGAAAGAACTGTACAGATTTGTGCAGAAGAAGAATGTGCACAAATATTTGTGACGGATGTGCAAAAGTTCACAGTATTTAAGTAAGATGAGGAATAAAGAATATTTGCAATGTGCAAGATGTGTGACGTGTGGTGGGGGTGGTGGGAATAGAGTCAGGGTCAGAGGGGGTCCCGGGCCTTGTTGATGAGACCAGCTGCAGTGAGGAAGGAACTGTTCTCGTGGTGTGAGGTTTTGGTCCTGATGGACCGCAACCTCCTGCCAGAGGGGAGTGTCTCAGACAGTTTGTGTCCAGGCTGGGAGGGGTCAACTGGGGAGTCACACAGGGTGATGGGGGCAGGTGGGGCTGGGTTCCTCCTGTAGTCTACAGTCATCTCCACTGTCTTTAGAGCGTTGAGCTCCAGGTTGTTCTGACCGCACCAGCTCACCTGATGCTCAATCTCACACCTGTAGGCGGACTCATCCCCATCAGAGATGAGTCCAGTGAGGGTGGTGTGGTCCTCACACTTCAGGAGCTTGACGGACTGATGACTGGAGGTGCAGCTGTTGGTGTGCAGGGAGAAGAGTGGAGGGGAAAGGACGCAGCCTTGAGGGGAACCGGTGCTGATGGTCCTGAGTGACAAAGTAGCTTCAAAGTCACATATTAATGTGATCATTTCTAAATATCTGATCATTTGTGAAAAAGTCAAAGCACAAAGAAATAACAGTCTCAATCTGCAACAAACCAACAGAGAAACAACATCTGTACGTTATGAATACAGAATAATCCAACACTTCTCTGTAGTTTTCTTATTCATTCATTTCAAAGCAAAGTGTTTCAATTATTTTGTCCATCCCCTGTACATGTGTGTCTGTAATGTTAACGATCAGGATGAATTTTTGTTTTTTAATTCTTACTCGAAGAAGTAAATAGACTCCCTATCCTTCTTCTCTTTGGACACTCAGATAAACATAAAATTAGTCTCTATACTGAATACTAAATATGACATCATAAACATCATAAATAATAATAATCGGTTCATGATAAACCATATTAACCTTGTTTACAAAGCCGATGATTTTATGTTTTAAAATGACACCATAACAGAGGCATCAGACATGGTTTGTTTTACCAACGTCAACATTTATTTATGCTGTCAGGAATTTACATTATGATGTTTTAAAGCAGATTTGTAGCAGATACGTGTTTCATAAATTCAGCAGCTTGGCAAAGGCTGCAAACATGATCTTAAAGTCTGAAAATAAATCACCACACCCCACAATAAAGTCAAAAGTATGTGAAAGTCTGTGAAATGTGGTATTAATGTGAATATTTCCCATGTTTAAATAAATCAAAAATAGTTGAATGAGTCCAGAAATGTTTGTGCATCTCAAGACAAACTGGGACTGACCTGATGAACTTCTGTCGCAGACACACAGCAGTCATTAATTCAGGTCTCTGCACAGCAGAAGAAAGAAATATGACTTTACTGAAATGTTAACTGGAGCATTATTGACCTTTTACATCGTGTTTTCAGTCCCTTCATGTTAAATCTCACATTTGGTGCAAACGGAAGTGTTTTCCAGCGGGTCCATCTGTGACAGGAGTCCGTCTGGCCGCCTGAGTCACCGGCAGCATCCGTGTGTTTACCTCCACCGAAAACTTGTCTGATTAAAACGAAATGAATCGCACCAGTGCAGCGATTTCAGCTGTACTGTGTCCCCACATGTCTCTGCTTACTGGAGCACCACTGTCACATTTAATACGAAGCACTTTTAGTCATTTTAGGAGAAGAAATGTGGAGACAAGTCGCTGCGAGGTGTCCGAAGTGAGCGCGTATCTGAGAGGTTTGAAGCCTCCTGGAAGTAAAGAAGTGAGTCCTGGTCGCCAAACAGGAGCTCAGTCTGAAGGGACGGACGTCTTCTCACTCATATGAGAACAATTATGTCTTAAAACCTTCCTGTAATATGACTTTTATCCCCAAACTGTGGAAGAGAAAACACAAGTGTGGCCACATTTCAGCCGGTCAGCAGAGCGGCGGCGTGTGTTGCCTCTCCACGGTTCTCACGCGCATTATAAGTCCCGCCTCCTGCTCTCAGCTCGGACACGTTCAGACGAACACAGCAGACCACAGCGACTCCAACATGGCAGAAGCAGCTCCGGCAGCTGCCCCGGCCAAAGCCCCGGCCAAAGCCCCGAAGAAGAAGGCGGCTCCCCGCCCCAAGAAGGACGGACCCTCCCTCCCGAAGATGATCCTCGCCGCTGTGGCGGACTCCAAGGAGCGCAAGGGGATGTCGCTGGCGGCGATCAAGAAGGTTTTGGGCGGCAAAGGGGTCGACACGACCAAGTCCAACAAGCGCATCAACACCATCGTGACCAAGCTGGCGACCAAGGGAGCTCTGACCCAGACTAAAGGGACCGGGGCCTCCGGCTCCTTCAAGCTCGCCAAGGAGGTCAAAGCCGCCAAACCTGTGAAGAAAGTGGTGAAGAAGAAAGCCCCCGCTAAGGTCAAGAAGCCCGCCGCCAAGAAGACAGCGGCCAAGAAACCGCCAGCCAAGAAACCAGCAGCCAAGAAGTCCCCGAAGAAGGCCCCGGCCAAGAAAGCCGTCAAGAAGCCGGCGGCCAAAAAGAGCCCCAAGAAGGCTCCCGTCAAGAAGGCAGTGAAGAAGCCCGCTGCCAAGAAAGCTCCGGCTAAAAAAGCTCCAGCAAAGAAACCTGCAGCTAAAAAGGCCAAGAAGTAAAGCGGCGCTCCCTCATCCAGCACCCGGTGCACCAAAGGCTCTTTTAAGAGCCCCCACAGCTTCTACTCAAGAGCCTTTCCTACATCATCACGTCAACCTGTCCTCATAGTGTCACATTTATACAACAATAATAACATTATGGGGACCCCACTCACATGTAATATTCAGCCTTTAATAAAGAAATCATACAAGAAGTTAAACGATCGTTGATCACCACAATCAATAATGAGCCACTTAACAGGAGAAAACTCACCAATATTGTGTTTTGCTTTGGTTTTTGGGCCTTTTTGGGACTTCAGGTCCTCTTAAACATGAAAACACCACCTGTGTTGATTCTTGACTGTTGGTGTGATTTGAACAGAAAATCACACATTTCTTCTCTTTGTGTTTTCAGGCTGAAGCTGGAAAACATGACAAATAAGTATATCAAGGTTTCTGTTTAAATATTTACTTTTTATTCTTCTGGTAGGTTTTTTTTTCTTGTTTTCTGGAAATTGTCCTGTTATGTTAAATATGCCTAAAATCTATTTATTATTATTTGTTCCTAAAATTTCATAAGAAGCAATATTACTGTGTGAAAACTTAATGTCATGACAAACAAAAGTATATTTTTCATGCTTAATCCACAAACAAAACACTTAATACTATTTTTTATTTATTTACTTTTTATTTGACTTATTTACTTTACGTATTTTATTTTATTCATACATCCTTCAGTTAATAAATATCTCTGCAGTTTCCTTTATACTTGTTTACATATTCATTTCATGGAAGAAGGACAGGAATAAAAGACAAAAACCAAAGAAACAGCAAACCTGATATAAAGGAAGAAAATACTCAACAGACACTCGAATAAAAAATAAAATAAATAAATAATAAAAAACAACAACCAAAGGAGACAAAGCAATTTTCTCTGTTTTTGTTGTTTTTGACATGGCTAGTATCCATGGCGACCATATGTCCATAAAATGATCCATTTTTAGCTGTATTTTGGATGCGACCTTTTCCATAATGAACACCTCATTGTTTTATGAGTCCTTAATACAAATATTTTCCTTTTTGTCATTTGGTTTCCTAAGGGGGTCCCTAAAATCAATAGTTTTGGATCGAGGTTTAATTTGGTATCCAGAATTAGTTCTATTTCCTTTTTGACATCCTCCCAACACCCCTGCAGACTTGGACCGGCCCATAATATATGTGAAAGGTCTCCTTGGTGACCACGACCCCTCCGACATTATCCTGTAGATTTTAGCTGGAGTTCTGAAATACCTGTTTTTGACCTTTTCAGTCAAACTCCCTCCAGTATGGGCTATTTGTTCATTTATGGCCCGACAAGCAAGATTCATCCCATTCCCACCTTTTTTTTAGGATCCAAATCTTTAATCTGGAAGTTATTTTACAGACCAAAATGATTTATATTGATCACATCATCATCTTATCAGAAATACATTGTGAAAGTATAAGGTAGTTTGAAAAAGCAGCATTTTGACCAGATGCAACATTAAAGTTGTGTTAATGTATCTGGAATAATAATCCAGTAATACACAGCAGTTCTGTATAATGGCTACTTTTACTTGTGATACTTGAAGTACATTTAGTTCATAATACTTCTGTTCTTTTAATCAAATAACATTTTGAATGCAGGACTTTTACTTGTACAGAGTATTTTCACCCTGTGCAGACAGGAAGTTAAAAGGCAAAATAAAGGAGTCTGAGCACTTCCTTGTTGAAACACATGAGATCAATACTGTAACAAAGACGAAACACGTTCAGCTTCTCTTAATAGACTGAAAGAAAAGTGGATTCAAAATAAAAAGCAACCACACTTCAGAAAAACATGAATTTGACTGTTAAAACGATTTAACCTGCTTCTATTGATCTCTACGGGACCTCTATGATTTAATATATTTGACATTTTCAGAGCGACTCTTCACAAAATCAAAGTTTACTCGTCTTTGCTGCAGCAGATTGACTCTTTTCCTTCATATTTCTTTGTTTATGAATTCTTCAGGTTCCAGGTATCACATGTGAGCGCTAAAATCAAATTTACAACATAGAAATATGATGAATAAGAGCTGTTGACGGATTTTTGTGTATGACGGACCGACATACTGCCAAGCAAGCGGCAAGGACATGAAACGCAGCTATAAGAAGTGTGCTATCATAAACAAGTCAAACAACTATATACTGACAGCGAACTGCACTTGCTTGGCTGGGTTAGTATTAACTCTTTCATTGTTTAATGTATGAAAAATGTAAATAACTAGAACTACTGCTGCTACTATTATCTAGGTGAATGTAAAAATGTTATTTGTAGTTATAGACCTAAATATTATCTCATGCTGTAACTGTAGGGCTAATACAGTTGCCCTCTATGAATTGCATATGTGAATATTATCTAGAACTACTGTTTACATCTAATCCATGCTCTAACGTAGGCTAATCATCGCAGGTTAAGGTCGTGCTGCAGCCGCACTGCTTTTTAAGGTTGAGCTGTACGTCAGGATGGGAGGGACAGACACAGTCTGCACATCAGGGCCTGCAGGAGGAAAGACATGTCCAGGAGGGAGGTCAAGCCAGCACCCCTGAGTCAGACCAATCTCAGCAAGTCACATTTATCATTCATGAAAATGTATCGCGAACAGTTTTGCTCTTAAAAACACTATAAGGAGATTTTTTTGGACATAAATGTGCAGTTTCAAACTGAAACTTTACAAACAAGACATATAAGTGAGACTAATGACCGTCTTTTTTATAGAGCTCTTCAAAGGTGAACTCAGGGAGCTAAGAGGACCTAATTCACCATTATGGACCTCAGTGACACAGATTCTGCATCTGAGTCAGACACTGAAACAAACCCACCAGAGTCGCTTACATCTGTTCATGACCAACAGTTAAGGGGCCTCCCACCACATGTTCTAAAGGGGAAGAGTCTTGAGATGTTTCAGAGACTTAGAAAGAAGCTTACTACCAGGGAGCAATCAAAATGCAGGGCCTGGCACACAAACAGGAAAGGCAGAATAACGAGCACAAACTTCCAACACATCTGGAGAGTCTACAGACAATGACATGAAAAGCATCAGGCATTACAGCAAGACAAGAGGATCTACGAGTACCGGCTGTACTCTGGGAGAGAGAGACGGAGGATACAGCGAGGAAATGCTACACTGAAGAAATGAGTGAAGGTCACATTTCTTTGCTGGACTCTCCGGTCTTGCTGTTCACCCAGATCTCTTACATCTTGGATCACCTGATGGGATTGTGAGCTGTTTATGTTGTGGGAGGGGAAGACTGGAGGTTAAGGACTGGAGAAGTGAAGACCCACAGTTCTGCCTTAACACGACAGGGCGGCTGAAGAGGAACCACCTGTTCTATAACCAGGTCCAGCTGCAGGTGTGCGATGTCCACTACTACTGACAATCTGCAACTTTGGATTAGTGATCATCTTATCTGCGTACTTTTCCTCTAGTGTGTGGTTGTACAAAGCAGTCGATGTTGCTCCTAACATCTTTGGATTTTGGTCGATTCAAATGTTAAAAACAAAAAACTTAATAGTCCAATATACTTAATATGAATTTAATATTTGCACCCCAAATGTTGTGTTCATTTGACTAAATGGTTAGTAAAAACTGAAACATTGCTTTGTGTACATTTTAAATGTTTCATCATTTTGTCTACTCACAAAGTGGATATGAAGTCATTAAATTCATTGTTAAAGAAACAAAAAAATACTTTCCACACTCCAAATACAGCCAGTGAACTTGTATTCTTGCTGTTAAAGTCAAGGTTCGTTAGTCACACCACTGCATACACAGTGGACTTGTGTCAACTAGAGTAAAACAATATTCAAAGACTGAGCAGTACGTTCTATTAACTATTAGACCANTCTGTAAAATGTCAATGCAGCACTCATTTCATTATTGGTGTCAATACTGAGAGTCAATCAAAAACAATGAAAATAATTTATACATGAAGAGAAAACCATCCCACAGTTAACCCACAGTGAAACCCTGGAAATGTACCGTGTGTGTAGCACCCATCTCAGTTCAACCCGTCAGCCCTTTTTCACACTGTGAATGATCAGCTGCCTTGTTGGTGTGTCGAACTTTTAGGCACTATACAGAGATTTGTTAACACACTATCACCATATGTCTACGTGAGTAAGTGGAATTACAGATGTTGGATCGACTAATGACTCCGTCCTCGTGTATTCTCACATTAGACGGTCTTCTCGATGTGTCACCTTCACGAGCAGAGATCTGTTTCTTGCCTTTTGTGAAGCTCCGTATGCTGCAAAGGTCTTCCCTGATCAAAAACCCTCGCTCAGCCAAAATATCATCTTTTGGCTCCAGCAGTTCAAAGAATCCTGATTAGGGCTGCAACTAGCGATTATTTTCATCGTCGATTCATCTGTCGATCATTTTCTCAATTAATCGATTAGTTGGTTGGTCCATAAGATGGTGAAAAATGTTGATCACTGTTTCCCAAAGCACAAGGTGACGTCCTAAAATGTCTTGTTTTGTCCACAACCCAAAGATATTCAGTTTACTGTCACAGAGGACCAAAGAAACCAGAAAATATTCACATTTGAGAAGCTGAAATCAGAGAATTTGGACACTTTTTCTTAAAAAATGACTCAAAATGGTTAATCGATTATCAAAATAGTTGGTGTTTAATTTAATAGTTGACAACTAATCGATTAATCGACCAATCGCTGCAGCTCTAATCCTGATTTTGATGTTATTTCTTTGTCAGAAACGCGGCCACATCAACCTGGTGACAAAAAAGAAATTGCTCCTGCTGGTGTTACCCCAACCGAGTATTTAACTGTATGGTGATAATTCGACCATGTCGGTGCTCGAGCAGTAGATTATTAGGTCTAATCAATTGAATTCTCAGTGCAGTCAATGATACACTGATATTGTCTATATTTCCTTTTAAAACATTTTGGCATCTTCCTGAGAACAGCCGTCCTGGTTGGCCATTTGGTGACTGGCTTTAATGTCTGTGCCAGTTTCTTAAGATATTGGAGATGACAGAATCTGTTACACTAAACCTAAAGGCGATGTCCTTATTGTTTACGCCCAAGTGTAACAGAGTTAGAAATAACCTCTATTGTGAATTTCTACAAAATTGATATGCTTGTCTTACTTATGTATAGTTTTAGAGCCGCCTGGTGGGTTAATAGCACAACTGCAAAGACAGATCAGCGAAGAAAAATACTTCCAAGCCGGAGGTGGGTGCACGTGAGCAATGTTGCAATCAATATTTGTATGTTTAATGCTTTAAAATTGTTTTTGCAACAATCAGTAACATGCATTTTGACTGTAAGCATGTACTCTGAAAGTTACACACACTTCTGTGCAGAAATACTAACTTTGCATTGTGAGCTCATGTTCGTTAGGGAGCCATGCGCTTGCTGGCCGTAACGTTTTGTAGTAATTATTTTAGATAGTAATTTTTCTTTGCTTTATTGTTACAAACTTATTTATTATTTATGTTATTGTTATTTATTTGTTACACAGATCTGATCAGTTGCAGTTGCATAACACACTATAGATGACGACCGTGTGCTGTTGATTTTTATACCAGACAGGCTTTGTTAAATGTGGGTTTCACAAATTGTCGTCGCATGAAAACCTCGTAATTCCAGCTTTATGATTTATCGTGTTTTATGTGAAACGAAAGCTTTTGTTGTCTTTAATGAGATAATAGTGTTTCATATCGCATTTATAGCCCATTGTAGAATAAGTACATGGTCAACAGTGTAAAAGTAAACTTATTTTTCTTCATTCCTAAAATTCTGATGCGAGGTTTTTGTACAACAACAGTAACATGTTGCACGAGACAGGACGCAACATGGCGTTCCATTTACTGTCTATG
Source organism: Oplegnathus fasciatus (assembly GCA_003416845.1). Lineage (NCBI taxonomy): Eukaryota > Metazoa > Chordata > Actinopteri > Centrarchiformes > Oplegnathidae > Oplegnathus > Oplegnathus fasciatus. Next base: position 25,648 of record NTHP01001170.1, on the reverse strand, counting down.
GACAAAATGTTATTTAGAATGTCTGAAGGTTTTTATTGTGGCTGTAAAAGAAAATAGTTCTTATTGCTTACGTGCTCTGTAGCAAATCATACATAATACACCACTACACGATCACGTTTGGTTTGTACTAGAATGTATAGAAAAAGACTACAATAGCGTTGTATTGTGAAAATGTTTTATATAAAAAAAAAATACTTCCAAGCTGCAGATCTGAACGCTTGCAGTTACATAACACTGTTGATGACGACTGTGTGCTGTTGATTTTTATACCAGCTCCAGAATAAAGACAGAACCAGAGTAAGAACAAGTCCTGTGACATAACACACATCCAACATCAAGTCCACAGAAAGACACTGACCGCTACACAAGCGCAGTTTCATCAGCACCACTAACAGGTGATCTTCCAGAGCTCCACGCATCACCGCTACACCGTCCTTCAGTCTTGATAGCAACCACTCGAAAATGGTCGAGGTCAGACCAGTAAAGAAAAGGAACTGTTGAGCTTAGCTGAAAGAAAACCTGCTGCCCAGCGCCTCCTTCAGCTGATCGTTCTCCTCTTTGAGTGCGTCGCATCTTGTGCGTAAGTTCAAACACTCTGTCAGAAGCTGGTCATGCTGGACTTTGAGTTCATTGTAGATGGCTAGAGGGATCACGGCATCGTCTTCATCTGAGAGAGCGAGAGATGACAGTATGTGTGGTGAGAAAAGGATTCAACATCCAAAAGTATTAATGAATAATTCACAGCATTTCATCCAGTGCAACATTTAATATGACATTTAAATAAACAGAGGTGGATAAATGTTAGACCAGTGGACTGCACCTACATACTTATGGTGAAAGGACTAGTTAAGGAGTGTTTTTAAAAGGGTCACATTACACACACCCAACTCAAAAGCTTTAAGTGATCAGGAAGAATATTTATAAAACATGCAACAAGTTACTATCAAATGAGATAAACCAGATTACTGGACAATAATGCAAACTACTCTGGTCGTTATGGAGCTCTCCGTGAGGATCCCTGGTCTAACAAGCATGTGTGAAGCTCTTACAAAGCTCGTCCGGACAGTCTGGAGGCCGACAGTCTGCTGGTGGCTCCACAGTGGAGGACACCTGAGCTGCAGTCAGAGAGCTGGATGTGTCGGCCAGAGAGGACCTGCTGATGGCTGCAGCCCTCTTTCTCTTCCTGTTGAACCTGTAACCAAACAAATAACGGCCAAGAAATGTTAGTCAAGATATACTACCACCATTTGTTAAGGTAAAATGAGAAAATCAAGGGAGGAGGTTACCTGTCCATTCTTTTTTGACCTTCCACACACTGACTCCGCCTTGAATAAGTGAACAATGAGGGAACAAAGTCTGGACTTTCTGGATCCATGGATGCCTTCCCTGTAAGACATCCTCAGTCATTACGTTGTAAGGCCAGTGATATTATGTGGTCCTGAGACTCAGCTAAGTTTGTGCTCAGTCATAGTGTAAAGTCAGTGTCATATCACAGATATAATCTCACTGTACGACCCATTCATTCATTCATAAATACTGAGTGATGTTATAATAAACTGTCTATGAGCAATTTGATTTGTTTACATGCTTCTTCTGCTCACACGACAACGTTGCTAACGTTGGTCAATGGTGTTCACCACAGCGGTGGAGGAAGTATTCAGATCCTTTGCTTAAGTAAAAGTACTAATACCGCACTGTCAAAATACTCTGTTACAAGTAAAAGTCCTGCATTGAAAATGGTACTTAAAGTTATAATCTCAAAGATTTTCATTTCATTGTCTTTCGCGGCACCTTTGGCGGTAATCAGTACAGAACGCCCACCTGGAGGGCAAAACAAGGCTTTCACCTGCTGCCCGCCAGTTAGTTTCACCAGGTTTAGCCAAAATGCTGGATAGCTGTTGTTCAGTCAGATGCACAAACCGACGAGGAGACAGGCCTGGTTGTTCTTCTACTGAATCCCGCCGAGTTTTGATCTTATGTCATAAGATATTGTGTTAACCATCACTGCCCTGTCACTAACGTTACTGCCCTACAACGCCGACTACAGGGACCCTGAATCCGACCACCAGGTTATGAGGTGATTTATAAAAGTGTGTGAACACTTTATTTAAAATATTTAAACATTAAAAACATCTATTTAATCGCAATGTCTCCTTTATTCAAACATCGGCTCCCTTTTAAAAGTCCGTGTGTCTGTGCTTGGTGTGACAGTACCACAGCATCATGTTCGTTTAACATTATTATCTTTAATATCACAATCCAAATCAGATCCACAACGTTAACTACTCTGATGGAGCGCAGCGGCTGAAAACACGTGTGATCCAGAGATCCACACGCTGACCGCCGGCCGTCCTCACGCCAGCAGACGAGCCACCCAGGCCGGGCAACAGGAGCGGGAGCTGCCGCTGAAGCCCCCGCGAGGAGGAGGCGGGGAGGGCGCCGGCTCAACGACTTGTCCTTCACCTCCCAAACAGCAGCATTATTGACCCACCCAGATCTAAAATACATATAACTGTTTGTATTTTGTGCGCTTTCATCCTGACGGCACTGTGAGGGGAGGGATTCTCCACAAGATATATGTGAACATCGCCAAAGTGGAGCTGGGGCAGGAACTTCACTGTTTTTAGTGACTGAAATACTGCGGCGGTGCTGTATGTGGATCACAAGTGCCCAAAACTTGCAGTTTGTTCAGATATCTTTGTTTTTCTTCTTTTGAGAGGTGATCTAAATATTCGTGGCTTGAAACAGATGGAAACTGACAGGATGTGCTGCAGCTCTGTGGAGAGTCCAGTGTTGGCTGCTGGTGTTTTGCCCTCCAGGCCTCCGCGCCAGTCACGTGACTGAAAACTATGAATTACAGGTGTGTTTTTGGACCTCACTTCAGTTTCAGTTTCCTCGTCTGTAGTCATCGACCTTTTCTTTGTTTGTTC
>NTHP01001169.1:27660-40864 GCA_003416845.1 Oplegnathus fasciatus | reverse complement strand
CTAAAATAATATCATACAGCTTTGAAATGATTCCTCTATGATGAGGAACAAATGAAAGCATGGTTTCCCACTGGTGTTCTGGAGGTAAAGAGGGGAAATTAGGGAAACACTTAGCCACCAAATTGCGAGTTTGAAAATAGCGAAACAGATGATTAACAGGGAGGTCATAACGAGATGACAAATTGGCAAAACTATCAAAGACACCATCTACATATAAATATCTGAATTGTGTAATACCCTTGTCATACCACATTGAAAATGTCGAGTCCGAAAGTGATGGAGGAAATAAATGGTTATTAATTAAAGGACCCAAGGTACCAGATTTTGAGAGTGTTAAGAACCACTTGATTATCAGTATATAGAGAGGGTTTTGTAGATAAAGAGGAATAAAGTAGAGCAGGTATAGAAGATCCCCTACAGGATGACAATTCCAATTTACACCAAGAGGATCCAGGAGATTTTAACCAGTAGCAAATTAGGTAATGCAAGTCTTCCACTAAGTCTGCATCTCCGCAGTAAAGTTTTACGAACCCTAGGTGATTTCCCACCCCAAATAAAAGAACAAATTATCTTATTCAGTGAGTCAAAAAAATGTTTTGGCAGAAAAAGAGGAACTGACTGGAATAAAAATAGAAATTTTGGTAAAATATTCATTTTAACAACATTGATTTTGCCAATTAATGAAAGGGGGAGGTTACCCCATCTTTGAATATCGGATGTAATCTTTGCAATAAGGGGAGTGAAATTAGCAGATGCAAGGCTAGATAAAGAACGAGTCACATTAATACCTAGGTATTTAAACCCCAATGGACTAAATTGAAAAGGTAAATCTGACTGTTGAATATGACATGCTGCAGTATTAATGGGAAAACACTCACTTTTCCCCAAATTTAATTTATAACCTGAAAAGGTGCTGAAGTTCTCCAGAATACTTAACAGCAGGGATAGAAAGTGTAGGATCGGTTATATACAATAACAAATCATCCGCATACAGCGATAATTTATATTCAATTCCATTACGGGTGATTCCTTTGAATAAGGGGGAAGATCTTAATGTGATAGACAGAGGCTCGATAGCGATGGCAAAGAGCAAAGGTGATAAAGGACAACCCTGGCGACATCCACGACCAAGGGCAAAATAATCAGACTAAACATCATTAGTATGGACACTGGCCTTAGGGGACGAATAAAGGAGGTGAATCCAAGAAATAAATTTATCACCAAATCCGAATTTCTTTAAAACTGCAAACAAGTACTCCCACTCTACCCTATCGAATGCCTTTTCAGCATCTAAAGAAATCACAAGTTCAGGAAGTTCAGCAGAATGTTTTGAGTAAATGATGTTAAAAAGTGTACGGGTATTAAAAAACAATTGACGTCCCTTTATAAAACCATTTTGCTCTTCGGATATAATATGAGGAAGCACATTCTCTAAGTGGGATACAATTACTTTAGCCAACACCTTTACATCAGCATTAAACAGAGATAATGGTCTGTAGGAACCACAGGAGGTTGGATCTTTGTCCTTTTTGAGAAGGAGAGCAATAGTGGCTTGTGTCAGGGTTGGTGGTAACTTTCCAAGGATTCATTGAATATGGATAAAAGTAGCGGTGCCAATTTACCAATAAATGTTTTGAAAAATTCAATCGGAAACCTGCCAGGGCCTGGGGCTTTGTTAGGTTGCATAGCTTTAATTGCATTTAATACTTCTTCAAGGGAGAGTGGGGAGTCGAGATGCCTGGCAGTATTAGTATCAATGACAGGATTCGAAAGGTTCTGAAAAAATTCGTTCATTTCAGTGTTGTCTGTAGGAAATTCAGATTTACGTGTATATAATGAAGAATAAAATGATCTAAAATTAGCATTAATTTCCAAGGGATCTGTAGTAATAGTGTCATCATTGTTTTTAATACTAGGTATCAAACGGGAAGCGGCCTGTCGTCGTAACTGATGTGCCAGCAACCGACTTGCCTTGTCGCCATGTTCATAATATGAGCCACGACTGCGTAGTAACAAGCGCTCTGCCTCTTTAGTTGAAATGAGATCGAATTCTGCTTGCAAATCAACATGCTGCTTAAGTAGTTCTGGAGAAGGGTTCAGTGCATATCTTTGATCAAGGTTACTAATCTCAGATGTAAGTACATTAAGCCTAGCATTAATCTTTTTATTAGAAAGAGCAGAGTAAGAAATAATTTGACCTCTCAGGTAACATTTAAGTGTCTCCCATAACAATGAATATGAAGAGGAGTCATTTTGATTGAAAGATAAGAACTCATCAATAGAATTTGAAATGAGTTCGCAAAATTCTTTGTCTGCCAAAAGAAGAGAGTTAAATCTCCAAAGTGGTGGGCTACGTTTATAGGTAGAAAGTTGAATATCTAATAATAAAGGTGAATGGTCAGATATTACAATATCTAAATAGTCAGAAGAATTTACACATGAATTAAGCATACTGTCAATAAAAAAATAATCAATCCTAGAATATGAATGGTGCACCGGGGAGAAGAAAGAGAATTTTTTAATAGAGGGGTTACGAGATCTCCATGCATCAATAAGACCATTCTGTTCCATAAAATCAGAGAATGTTTTAGACATAGCAGATTGAGTCAGATTATGAGGACTAGACCAATCCAAGATTGGGTCAAAAACACAATGTAGATCCCCTCTGAGGATCCACAGGTGCGTATTCAAGAAGGGGATGTTACTCAGCAATCTGTTAGCGAATTCAACATCATCGAAGTTCGGGGCATATACATTTACCAACAAAACCTTTCTTTGCATTAGGGTACCAGCAACCATGAGGTATCTGCCATTCCTATCAGCGATAACATCAGTGGATGAGAACTGATCTTTTTTGTTTATTAAAATGGCGACTCCTCTAGCTTTTGAATTAAAGTTCGAGTGGAAGACTTGACCTACCCAAGGGCAATGTAACCTATGGTGATCTTTGGTGCGAAGGTGAGTCTCCTGCAAAAATACTAAATCAGAGTTTAAACGTTTCAAGTGTGCAAAAACCTTAGATCTCTTTACAGGATTACCCATACCTCTGATATTCCAACTGATAAATCTGAGAGGTGTGCCTGACCCAGCAATGCTGGGATCTATATTGCCATTAACCATTTAAAAAAACAAAACAAAAATGCAAATGTTCATAGAGAGCCGAGGTGGGACACCCTCCCCCCAACATACCCCTAAACACAAATACACCCAAAGTCCCCATATAACCACAGAACAAAGGAGACAGCAGTGTTTCCCACAATAACCAAAAGTTGTCCACTATATCGTAGAACAACCCAGAGACTATGCGAAACAAACAAAAGTAAGAGAGAAAAAGAGAGAAAATACCTCCCGCCGATTTCAACACTATTTAACATTAACGTTTTTAACGTTAACGTTATATTGAAAAAGCTCACTTTACAACATATTGTTTCATTTAAAGGTGAATGTTCCAACAAAACAAAGATGACCGCCTTAATAACACAAATCAAATCTGCACATAGATCAGATTGATACAGCAAGGCATGTGAAAATACAAATTAACAAATAACAGTAGGCCCTCAGTCCCTACAGATAGATGCAGAAAGCATAAAACGAGGTAGTGCTGATCTGATCTGAAGTACAAAAATACATAATATGGTATAGCCTTGTTATATAACAATATCCAGTAAAATTGAGGGAAAAAAAAAATTGCCTGCTATAAACAAACAATAGTGACACTAACCTAGTTAGTGCAAACATCCAGAAAACCACCTAATAATGCACAGGTTAGTGGGCTAGTGAGCACAAACTTTGAGCAATAAAAGAACACAGATCTGAAAAGCTATTAGAGCTCACTCAGAAATCAAGGTCTTGACATAGTCGCTGGCTTCCTCCGCTGAAACGAAGTCCTTCTCAACACCGTTGTATGTGATGCGAAGTCGCGCTGGATGTATCAGACCATACCGAGCACCGTCAATGCCACGAAGTTGGCATCTGACCTCGTTGAATGCAGCCCGAGCCCGAGCTGTCTTGGCAGTGTGGTCAGGGAAGACTGAGATGGTCAAGTCTCCGACTTTAATCTGTCGGAGCTCTCTAGCGCGGCGCAAAATGTCAACACAGTCACCGTAATAGTGAAATCTGCGCACAATGGCTCGTGGACGATCACCGGGCTTGGGTTTGGGTTGGAGGGTCCGGTGAGACCGGTCCAAAAGCGGCTCCTTTACCAGACCGAACGCTTCCTTCAGTAAGGCGGCTACAGCAACAATGGTACAGGTGTCAGGACCCTCCGGTACTCCCACTATCCTGATGTTGTTACGCCGTGATCTGGACTCCAAGTCTTCACATTTATTTTCCAGCTTCGCTACGTTAGCTGTGAGGGACTTGATAGTAGTTTTCATCTCGGCGATGTCATCGGAGCACTCGGTGAGTGCGTGCTCCATCTCTCTGACCGTACCTTTTAGCTCGGACATGGTAGCATCGGTAGCAGCTTTATCATTCACCAGCTGTGTCTTCACCACTTGCAGGTCGTGCTTGATAGTAGACAAAGCATCCCCGAGAGTATCCTGGAGCTCCTTTTTAAAAATATCAGCAATATCTTTCCTCAGCGAGGCCAGCAACTCGAGCTTGAGGGCAGTGGTGTCAAAGTTAGCGTGTGTTGAGGCGGCCTCTGCAGGAGCCGACGGGTCATTCGAGGACGTGGTTGCGGTTTGTGGACCAGGCCGCAGTTGTGTCTGGATAGTATTGCAAGTTTTAGAGTTCTTTCCAGACATTTTACGCAGCTCAGAGTTAAGCTTCCCAACAAAAAAGTACTGCGAAGCAAGACAAGGCTAAATATGTGACCAAAAAGCGCAGATGAATTACAATTTTAATCGAAATCGGCAGGAACTTCCAAACTCACGTCCTACTCCATTAAAGCTCAGCAGCCAGATATCATACATTTCTAATGACCAACCAACATAGATAGATCCTGACGAGGATTCGCTAACTCAGCCGGAGGATGCTGTCTTCCTTGTGGCCGGCTTTCACACCAAAAGCAAATGTAGTAAAAAGAAGCCTCAGTTGTTATCTGCCTTTTTTAAAAAAAAGTTGCTAACTGGGGGTTTCTTTGGTGTCCAAAAAAGGAAAAAAGTTAAGCAGCTAAGAAAAAAGAAAAAATCCATCCCTGTGAGGGAATCTCTCTCTATCACGTCTGTTCACATGACCATCCTGTTCCTCTTTCTATTCCCTTTTATATAGAGAGCCCAGAAATTGCATCAACTCCTTCTTCGTAGTTGGTGTGGGGTACTGCATGACAGCTTGAACCTTAGCCTCTATCGGGCGAACCTGCCCCTGTCCGACCACCTGGCCAAGATAAGTCACTGACGCTTTGGCGAACTCACACTTTGGCACCGTGAGGCGCGCTTCAGCCAAGCGGCCAAACAGAGCACCAATACGCTGGATATGATCGTCCCACGTATCACTGAAAACAACAACCTGCTACCACCATGTTCATGAGACGTTGGAAAGTCACAGGTGCATTACGGAGACCAAAACTCATTACTGTATATTCATACAGTCCAAAAGGTGTTATGAATGTAGAGATCTCACGTGTGCATGCCGTCAAAGGAACTCGCCAATATCCCTTCAATAAGTCAAACTTACTGACAAATGTTGCTGCACCAACCTGGTCAATACAATCTTCCATTCTCAGTGACGGGTACGAATCTGCCTTGGTGACTTTGTAGACCTTACCGTAATCATTACAAAACCTTGGTGACCCATCCAATTTATCCACCAACAGGCAAGGCGACGCCCAACTTGACAATGATGGATCTGCAATCTGATTATCCAACATCTATTTTACCTCAGACTCCAATACTTTTCATTTGTCTGATGCACAACGATAAAAACGCTGTTTAATTGGAGGAGTGTCGCCAACATCAATGTCATGCTCAATGAGATGTGTACGCGATGGCATGTCACCAAACAAAACCGGAAACTTATTAATCAACTGAACCAGCACAGCACTCTGTGACTCAGGTAAATGACCTAAAAAGTTATCCAGACTGCCCAGACTCAGAATTTTTAAGCCTACCGCATACAATAGGATCATCAGGTGCTGCAACGTCCACCTCACCATTCAACCTCACAACAGGAACAACATCAGGACCTGAAGACACAGAATCACTCAGGAGTGCAGGACTAACATTTGAATCAACAGTGTCACGAGCATAATATGGCTTTAGCAAGTTGACAAGACACAATTGAGAAGCCTGTCTCCGATTTGGAGTAGCAATCCAATAGTTATGTTCTGAGATTTTCCTCTCTGGAGTGTACGGGCCAGTGAACTTTGCCTGAAACGGCGAACCCACAAGTGGCATAAGAGCCAGAACCTGATCGCCAGGGATGAACTGACGGCGCTCAGACCAGCGGTTTCATATTAGCCTGTGCACCTTCTAGATTTTTTCGTACCACCTCAACAGCCGTGTACAGGCGATGCCGAAACCCATTCACATAGTCCACCAAATTTTTTGGCAGCTCACTCTCAGTCAAATTATCTTGGAGGACAGCCAAAGCACACAACTGATTTCACCGAGATGGACCGCAATGGATATGCAGCAGGATACCTCGTAGTTTGGCACATAACAGTCACCATGTATGCGCAGCCAGACCTGGACGGAGGTAAAGTCCCCACACAATTGATAATCAAATGTTCAAACAGCTGACTAACAGCTGGAATGGGACAAAGAGGAGCAGGCTTGATAACCTGACTTGGTTTACCTGTGAGCTGGCATGTATGGCATGTCTTTACATATTTAGCGACATCTTGTTTCAATCAAGGCCAAAAGAAATAGCGCAGAACATGGTCATATGTTTTCCTTATACCCAAGTGTCTGCAATCATCATGCACAGTTTCACACTGTGTCCCGAAACTTTCCAAGCACCACAATCTGAAATACCGGCTCACCAACAAAATCACCGTCACAAGGCACCCACTTTCTCACTAGCAACTCTCCCTCGACAAAGTACCCATGAGTAGCATCTCCCACAACGCAGACAGAGTTGAATCAGTTCTTTGGCTCTTAACCCACTCATCTCTTGATATCGATGGAGGAAGATCAGGCAGAGAAGCCACATGTTTGGCAGGCACCATAACGTCATCACAACCCGAAGCAAGCAGGTCTGGACCAGTCATATCACAGCTCTGTGCACTCGTCATGGCGCAGGCTGGAAAAACCCCTGGATATCTCTGGCCACTCTCATCCAGCTCCCCAGATGCTAGCGGCTTGGAAATAACCACAGGATGACGGCACATTTGCCCACACAGCACTACCAGTCAGATCGTTACCCAAAATCATGACAACATTGTCAAGAGGCAACGCGGGGCGCACCCCGACAGGAACAACGCCCTGTACGAGCTAACAATCAAGCACCATATGACACGGCACGGGAATCAACCCCATCTCCATACCCTGCATCAGCACAAAATCCCCTGTTTCTGTGGTGGGTGAAAATGGTAACACTGATTCCACAATGAATGAATGTTTTGCACTGGTGTCCCGCAACAACTTAATCGGTATGCGCTCTTCACTACCAACCAAGGACACAAAAGCATCTGCGATAAATGGCTCAAAACCAGAACCACCTGATTCCATACATACTGACCTCTGCCCAGAAACAGTAGAGCACAACATCGCAGGAGCATGGGATGATGACTGACGCTTACCTCGCTGCTTCAACAGCGGACACTGGTCCTTCCAATGACCCACACCACGACAGTAGTTACACACACTGGTGCCCTCGGTGTACGAGGATTTAGTTGCACGCGGGGGACCAGGCTTTGAAAATTTGGCACTAGTATTGGAATTACCACAGTTGTCATCCCCTCTTCTCCAACCAACTCCAGTATGCGCGTCTCCAAAACTACCCTTATGCGTGAGCACAAAATCATCAGCCAACTCAGCTGCTTTAAGTGCAGTGGATGGCTTCTGCTCATTGACATAAATGGCAATGCGCTGCGGTATCGCGTTCTTAAATTGTTACAGCATAATTAGTTCACAAAGACTGTCAAATGGGTCAACTTTAGCAGTGGAACGCCATCTGTTAAAGTGTGACAGCAACTCACGGACGAACTCCACATTTGTCTGCCAATCACCCTTTACCCAATTCCTGAACTTTTGGCGATATGCTTCAGGGACTAACTCATAGGCTTGCAAGACTGCCGATTTTACTGTAGCATAATCCAAAGAGTCAGTAGCACACAAAGCTGAATATGCCTCTTGAGCCCTACCTGTAAGCATTAATATCCTGTCAGAATCTGGCCACTTCTTAGCATTCGCAATGCGTTCAAAAAGAGTGAAAAATGTATTGGGGTCCCTCTTGTTAAACTTTGGCACCAAACGTAGATTAGCAACAACATCAACATCACATAGTGCAGCGTTAAAGTAAAAAGGGTCCTCTGCTCCTGACACACCCGGAGAAAGCTTGCCATCCCTGATTAAATCTAATTTGGACTGTTGCAAACCCAATTTCATTTGTTCATTGTGTTGCCGAATTTTTTCCAACCCAAGTTGCTTCTCCATGTCTACCTTTAACCTTATTTGCTCCTGCTCAAATTGTAAATCCAACAGCTCCTTCTGCTGCTCAAAAGTCAAACCAGCTGGCAACACCGCTGGCACAGCCACGTCCGGACCAAAATCCTCCTTCCCAAAAATACCCTTTTCCACTAAGGACGCCAAAACCTCAGCTTTTAACTCATCCTTACGTTTCTTCTCCAACAATAATGCCATAATGCTCCGCTATCTGTACTGGCTGCTCTTTAGTACAGCCATTTACAAATGCTTCTGTAGGCACATCAAAGAATTCCAACAAGGAAGCCATAATTACTAGTCACCGGTACCTCTCAGAATGCACTGTGTTAACTCACCTGAACTGCAAATGGGGCAAAAGTCAATCCCCAGAGTATTTCCCCCTAACTTCCTAACCAGCAACTTACCCCTAGTCTTCATGCAGCTTGCGGCGGGTATTTACGCACTGGAAACCAGCGGATTTGGTAGGCAACCTGCTAATAGACGACCCCCCAAAATCACGTGGAAGTGCCCCTGAGACAGTTGTCTGAAAACAACTGACACTAAACATGTCACCACAACGCTACGCAAAAAGACAAAAAGAAAAAAGAAAAAAAAATGACACAACCCATAGGGGATCCGCCACTACAGCCTAACGGGGAAATATTCTGCACACCCAGTGCATCAGGTCAGCAACACTTACCTTCTGTTCGGCACAGGGACAAAAACAAATGCTTCCAGGGAACCAGAACACATGGTGCATCTCCCAGAAACCCAGTACAACTGGCAAACAAAACATTGAACCCCCAATTTGTCACAACCTGGCTCTGGGGCCATGACAAATATGGAGGATACACCATTTTAACAGTTGAAAAAAAGTGTTTTACTTAACAAAACAGATGGATAAGGTGCTCATCTGAACATAAATAAGATGTGGAGTATGAGTATCAGTAGAATCAGCAGTGTAAGGTGTGCATGAGTGAGGGAATGGTGTGTGTATGTTGTAAGGGGTATAAATGAACACAAGAAGAACAATAGTAATGATGCTGTCCTCACACAACTGGCAGGATGCCTGCAAAAGAACAAAAGAAAAGGAGTGAGACCAAACCAAGCCAGCAAAAGCAAAGAGAGGGAAGCATGAACCTTGGACCTTGTTTTTATGGGCTGGTGACACTGGGCCCAGGTGTCACTAGGAGGAACTAATTAGCAACCTGCCCACCAATGTAATGCAATGCCTGGGAACACAAGACACTGCTGAGTAAACAGCAGGGGTCACCACAACGGGCTTTATTAATAAACAACATGAACATAGGTTCATGTTAACTAAGCAAGTGTATATATGGTCATACATGTATACGCAGTCAAGCATCTTAATGTCAACATAAGTGCATACATAGCAGTATCTCTCAGATTCATGATAGTCCCACCCTGTGCTCCCTCTCTTTCTGCTCAGCCTTCTCTTCTCCTTCCATACAGCCCACCTGGCCTTTAAAACTTCTTTTCTGTCTTTATGAAGGACTGGAGGTCCCTGACCATTTCAGGGTCACCAGGCACAACAGAGTGAAAGCAGCTTCAAATCTGGAACATCTGGAACTACAGATTCATTCAGAAATAGATTCTGTCTCTTCTTCTCTGGAGTTTATGGGACTGAAATGTGTTGCATTCTGCTGCTACACACTGGAACACAGACAGGAAGTCAGGAACATTATTTTAGTCACTGTATTTTATTCTGAAAGAATTCATAGGAAATGGTAGTATGCTGTTTTGTGTGTCTTGACTGTTTCGTATCATGAAGGTACAAACACAATGTGATGACATTTGACAGTGTGTTTATTGATTGATTCAGTGATTTGACTGTGTTGATTGATTAGTGTGTTGATTGTCGTGTGGATGGTTTCTCAGTGTTGAAGTGTGTGTGTGTGTGTTGTTGTGAGTGTTGTAGTTTGTGAGTGTGTCCACTGGAGGGAAGTGATCAGTCAGGATCATTAGTGAGGTTTTCAGTCAGTCCAGAGACAATATCAGACTGTCAGACTGTACGAGAGTCTTGTCACCTTGTTCGTCACATTGTTCTTCACATTGTTCTCTGCACTGTTCTGCACATTGTTTGTCACCTTGTTCTTCACATTGTTCTTCACACTGACCACACTCACACCAACATTCATGTCTTCAATACAAACAACCATTCATTAGTGAATATTCTAAATTGCATACTTAATTTTTTATATGTAATATATTACACTATATTATTTATTATATTATACTATACTATAGTATGTTATAATATATTATTACATTATATACCATATTGTATTTTATTCTTGTGTACGCTGTTATGGTAGTTTGTATCACATTAGGCTACTGCTTACATATAAATACAATATTACATTTTATATATAATATAATAAATATAATATAATATCTCATATGTGATCCTCTGTTATCACATGATGGGGGCTGGGCTTTCTCCTACTCCAGGTTTTCCCCAAGGTGAAAAGCACCCATCGTGTCTGAGGACACCCTGGGGCTAAGTGCTGCTGTGTCTGAGTTTTTCCCAGAAAATGAGAGGGTCACCTCTAAGAGACTGAGGGTCGCTGAGAGAAAGGCTCTTCTTCTTGTAGTCTTTGGGTGGGGTCCTGGTGGGGGCGTCACCTGGGGATCCCTTAGTTCTGTTGGGAGAATTCAACTCCCATGTCAGCAATGATGGAGAAACCTGGAGAGAGGTGATCGGGAGAAACAGCCTGATCTAAACCTGAGTAGTGTCTTGTTATTGGACTTCTTTTCTGGTCGTGGATTGTTCATTACAAACAACATGTTTGAGGATAAGGTGATTCATAAGTGTACCTGGTACAAGAACACCTGAGGCCAAAGGTTTATTATCGATTTTGTAATCATGTCATCAGATCTGCGGCCGTATGTCTTGGACACAGAGAAGAGCAGAGCTGTCAGCTCATCAACATCCAGTGGTGAGTTGGATCAGGTAGCAGGGGAAGCAGCTCTGGATAACCTAGTAAACCCAAACAAGTGGTGCGGGTGAACTGGGAGCATCTGGCCTAAGCCCCTTTCAGAAAACTTCAACTTTCACCTTATTTTTTTATCCATCCCATGGGAGTTTGGGGACATGGAATCTGAGTGAACCATGTTCAAACTCTCCATTGTGGAGGTGGCTGCTCAGAGTTGTGGCCAGAAGATAATCAGTTCCTGACTTTCAGGTCCAATTTTGTGGCTGGTTCAGATGAGTTTTATTCACTGTGCAGTGGAGACAAAAGCTCACAACAAAGCTGTAAGATTCTCTCTAACCAGAGTGAGTTTCTGGCCAGGATTATATTCAGGGTTACAGGAAACAACAGGATAAACAAAAGGTATGGGCTGGGCTAAGCTGATTCTCTGAGAAAGACAGAGACATTGAAATCACCAGGACCCAGGATGTGTATTCTGTGTCAGCCCCAGGGGGGGCGTCTGAGAGACCCAACTCACAAGAAGGTTCAAGTTAGCTTCCCTACAGTGGTCTATACAGAGAATGGAAATGGAAACATGTGGGCTGGACTTAAAACCATCACAGACTTCAAAAGGAAGACCAGCAGTGCTGAGGTAATGTCTACATCTCTCCCAGATGAACTGAACACCTTCTATGCACGTTTTGAGAGCAACTCCCTGGCTGAGGAGGTACAAAAGGACCAGGAGGACCCCTGCCCACCTGTAATATCCAGGGCAGATGTGTGTAGATTGCTTAGAAGGATTAACACACATAAGACACCTGGACCTGATGGCATCCCTGGCCGAGCTCTCAAGGTGTGTGCAGATCAGTTGGCAGATGTCTTCACAGACATTTTCAACCTCTCACTGCTCCAGTCTGTAGTCCCCACATGTTTTAAGAAGATCACCATTGTCCCTGTCCCCAAAAAATCCAGAGCCCTCTGTCTGAACGACTACCGCCCAGTAGCACTCACCTCCACCATCATGAAGTGCTTTGAGCGGCTAGTCAAATCCTTCATCACCTCCTCCCTCCCTGACTCACTGGACTCACTTCAGTTTGCCTACAGGCCAAATAGGTCGACTGATGACGCCATCTCCCTAACCCTCCACACTGCCCTCTTCCACCTGGACCAGAGGGACACATATGTGAGAATGCTGTTCATTGACTACAGTTCAGCATTTAACACCATTGTGCCCTCCAAGCTCGTCACCAAGCTCAGAGACCTTGGGCTCAACACCGCCCTCTGCAATTGGATCCTGAACTTCCTGACAGGCAGGCCCCAGGCTGTGCGGATTGGCACCACCACATCCTCCACTCTGACTCTCAACACTGGTACCCCACAGGGCTGCATGCTCAGTCCTCTCTTGTACTCCCTGTTCACGCATGACTGCGTGGCCACCCACAGCTCCAACAACATCATCAAATTTGCTGACAACATGACCGTCATCGACCTGATCACCGGCGATGATGAGACGGCTTACAGAGAGGAGGTCAGAGCCCTGACATCTTGGTGCCAGGACAACAATCTCCATCTCAACGTCAGCAAAACAAAGGAGCTGATTGTGGACTACGGGAAGCGACAGGGAGAAGGACACGCCCCCCTCTCCATCAATGGGACTACGGTGGAGAGAGTCAGCAGCTTCAGGTTCCTCCGGATCACATCAGCAAGGACCTGACCTGGACTCACCACACCAACACCATCATA
>NTHP01001168.1:27014-46515 GCA_003416845.1 Oplegnathus fasciatus | reverse complement strand
GAGGAAACTGAAACTGAAACTTAAGTGAGGTCCAAAAACACACCTGCAATTACTGATTATTGCCATAGGTGCCGTGAAAGACAACCAAATGAAAATCTTTGAGATTACAACTTTAAATAGTAACTACTGAGAGTTTGCACTGCAAATGGTATTTTTAATATTAAGTTTCCACCCACATTTTCGTGCTATGAATTTTTTTAAATTCTGAACTTTAAGATCAATTAGTGTTCAGTTGAGTGTTGGAATGGCGAAACAAGCTTTAAATATATTGCAGCACAAAAGTTGCCACTATGCCCAAGCAGAGGGATTTTAGGTACAACCATCAAGGACTTACCAAGAGTGGTGAAAAAGCATAAAACTACCTTTAATGAGCAATCTTGTGGATGAAAACAGTTTACGGATCAGCAGAGGGGTGGCCAGAGAGTGGCACGAGTGCCCCCTAGAATCTGATTGGTTTCCCCTTGTGCCCCCAGAAGGTTAGAAGGTGATGAGTAGTTGGCTTATTAGTATCATGGATGGATTACTGAATGTCTATCTGGTACAGGCCCAGGGACCCCTGGACCAGAACCTTTGTATGAAGTGACATTTCACAACCACAAAGAGACCAAAAAAACGACCATAAGAGTCTCAAAATGACTACAAAGAGATTGGAAATTACTACAAAGTCCACTTACTTATGTAAGAGAGGTGGAGGGCATTTTACTTGTCTGTGTCCAGGGGCCCATTGTCTCATAATTTGACATAACAAATAGTAGCTTTTTATTGATATGGTTTAATATTAGAATATTAAAGTTGTTTATTTCATTTCTATGTATCGTTTATTATAGTGAATAAACAATGTAACTATTAACAAACTCAATATACTATATCAACCCAGGTGGCAGCACAAATCTCTGTGTGTCTGGCTCTCAGTGGATGTCTGCACACCACCTGAATCTCAGTCTTGACAAGACTGAGCTGCTTTTCCATCCAGGGAAGGAATCTCCAGTCCATGACCTGTCCATTAACGCTGAGAACTCTGTGGTGAACCTGGGTAAGACATTAGATGATCAGCTGTCCTTCTCTGCCAACATCGCTGCAATAACCCGCTTCTGAAGATTCATACCAGAAGGATACGTCCATTCCTCACCCAGGAGGTGGTGCAGGTTCTGGTCCAGGCTCTTGTCATCTTGTGCCTTGACCTGTGGCGTAGGCACGGGTGTCACGGTGAAAGCGCCCAAACTCACCGTGTTTGCGCAACATGTGAAATGCAGAGTGGACGGGGGACACACACCCAAACTTTTTGTTCTGGCTACGCTACTGGCCTTGACGACTACCCAAGTTACACCGCTCCTCTGCACCCTGCACTGGCTACCGGTGACTGCTCATGCCTTACATCCAGGACACAGTCAAATCTTACACCCCAGCCAGTCAAGCTTTAAATTTGAGTCTTAACACATTTTCATATTGCTTCTTAAAAACTGTACCTCAGTCTGGCCCCCCATTCAAAAGCTTCCAATCAGAGTAGAATAGAGAGAATCATGCAAATGAATAAAACAGGCCATAACCAGAAGACAATATAGCCAGAGTTTGTACCAATGAGCTATAATAAACAACAACAACAAAAAGGATTGCAATTAAGTTATACAGTGGGTGTACTTAATGGTAATTGCATAATTTCCCCCAGACTTCTGTGTAATAACTCTCTATTGGAATCTTGTTGGATCCATGGGATCCCTGGTGCAATGTCAGCTGCTATTGCCCCTGTTGTGTAGATATGTACTGCAGACCCCTGTGTAAATATTTACACATAAATGGATTTTATTTAATTATGTCCATCATGACTTTACCACAGCACTGTGAAGTCCAATGGACAAATGCCAAGTGATTTGTTCTCCATTTGCATCTCAAAAGATCAACGACTTGCTCCTGACCTTTCTTGTTGTGTTTACCATTTGGTACAGGCAGGCAAATGACACTTTTAACAGAAATTGTGTTATGCAGAAAATGTACCCTATACACATGATTCTTCTAATCCCCATTTGTATGTCATTATGTGCTTCAGTCCTTTGCTCAATGCAGACCCTGAGTGGCGCAAGAACATTTCACACTGATTTTATATTCCCATCTTCTGTTCCACACATCATAAGTGGATTAAAGAGTCACTCATCTCCCAGGAGCGCTGTTGAGGAACACTGACTCAGCACATGTCTGCTGAACATAAAAGGTAGGAAGCCCTCCTTGTCTGCTTATCGGCTAACCGAACGCTGCTTCCCACCAAATCCTCCAGGACATGCATTGTTGACAAGCACAAGCTCTCGATATGGACAAACATGAGTATCCTTATAAGGTGCTACAGCAGTGAAAAGCTTCTTGTTAACCACACAGATTGTTGTCATGCATTCATAACATCATGTGAGAAAAAGACAGTCATCGTAGCTGTTTCATGTGGGCGATGTGCTCTACGTTGCAAAGAAAGACAACTTTACAATGACACTGTGGGCTGTAAGATGATACATAATGGATTTTACAGATTTGTTAAAGAACACAACACTCTCATACTGGTTGCTTTTCTCTGTGCATGTTTTGGAATGCATCTCTGTGTTTGCATATAGTAAACTTAGGAGTGTGTGTGTGTGTGTGTTTGTGAGAAGCCTGATAAAGAATAAAGCTAGAGTAGAGCTGAGGTATGAAACTGTGCATCCTAATATGCTCAGGTGAGCGTGTGATAGAACGGTAACACCCTATGAAGGCTCTCACCTCCGCTCAGCTGAACATGAAATGAAACATGCTGCCGAGGTACATTTGAAGGGAAGGCAGTGCAATCTTTGCATCAGCTCTGCATCACATTATGGATTATAAAGCACCGCAGGCGGCATTTTGTTCCCAGGACTGCAATGACTGTGGATTTTGGTTCATCTTCTTTTATTGAGCTATTTGCGCTGAAAGCTCATCACTGAAAGTACTTGATCATATCTGGCTTATAGGTTTTCGAAAAAGAGCTAATTTGCATGGTTGTGATCACACAGTTTGCATTCCAGGAAATCATATGCTCACTTAAGTCTAATAGAGCAGTGTTCTGATGGGGTAGCCGAGGAGATCATGTGGCTGGAGTTTGTACTTGTGCCAATTTAGAAATAGAACACACTTATCATATGTTCAGTGTATTAGCCAGTGTTCAGAGTATGCCAGCCATCCATGGTGAATTAATGCCCATGCACATGGCCATGGCAATTCACCTATTTATTTATTTTTTTTCCCCCCCATTTTTTCTTTTATCTTTTTCTTTTGCTCTTTTGAGATTTTTCCTCCTTCTCATGGAGCCTTCTGTATTCGACTTTGCTCAGTTAACTTTATGTGTGGAAACTTTGAGAATGATTATCCATTAAGAAGATATAGACGATTGAAGAGAAATGTGTTCTTCGGCATGTTTGTTTGACTGCGCTGGTTAACCAGCTGAGAGCCAGGGAATCACTGATGGGTGTGGTCAGAACTGTGCTATGTTGCACCTGTAACCACACCTAACAGTGATGTCATAGTGTACTGACTCGCCTTCGAGCACACTTCTACATCACTGCAGATGTTAAACCACTGGCCAGCAAAAATAACAGTTTTAGCTGATTTTAAGTAGCTCTTCAAGCACAAATCTATTCAGAAAAATGCTCATGTAAGCACAATATAAACTGAAATTAAAAAGGCCATACGATTATATTTAAATTTAGGGCCCCTCTACAAGATGCAGCCTAAGATTAGATAAAAATGCAGGTGTTGCCTCAAGGCCCCTACTGTTTCGATTTAGAGTGTGCTTAAGTAGTGAGTACTCCGATGGACAGTTTTTTAAAAAGCATCAAAGTTGATGCAGCAGAACCAGAGGAATCATCTTTTTTATTCCACACATTCTTTTTCCTTATTAAAACCTGGCGCCCACATCAACAGATGGCGCCACATCACATCACATTATTTTACTTCATTTGTTGTTGGTAATTGGTGCTATATATAACCTATATATACAGTATACAGTATATACATACCTATGTGTACATACTGTAGATATGTATATATACAATATGTGTACAGTGTATATACACCTAGTTTTTCACATATTTGTGTACATAATACTCTGTATATTCTTTACCTTTATTCAGCTTTATGGTCCTAGTCCTTAGTTGTTATGTCTATTTCTGTGCAAGTACATTGACAGCAATGAAAAATCCAGTGTCAAATTCCTTGTATGTACACACATACTTGGCCAATAAAGCTGATTCTGATTCTATATTTCCCACAATGAAACTCAAACACTGGAGAGTTTATTGAAGATTCAGGTTTGTTAGTCTTCAGCCCCAACTGATGCTGCCACACTTGGGTCAGCATCGGCCAGGAAAAAAAGTGAAACCTAGCTTAACTTTTGCCACAACACAACACAAAGTCAGCCGGCAATGTGGATATTCTGGTAGATTGCTTTGCATCGTGAATGTGATAATTCTACCGTTTGATTGTGGAGATGAAATGATTGCTACCATGAAGATGTCACTATGCTTCAAGCAAAGTGCTTGTCAGATTGTCAGGGGGCATCTTAAACTCCTTCCCCCCCACAACTTATGACAATATTGAAATTTGGGGGACTGCAACCTTTCTGAAACTGACAAACTACATACAAACTCATGGATCTACTACTCAAACTTGATGTCTTGGATTGTATTTCATCTTCTCACGCAATGTTGTTTCCAGTTTGAACACCTGTTTAGCCTATCACAGTCAGCTGTGGCAGTTGAAGGCAAGATGGCAACAAGTGGTAAATCCATATCCAGGTTTCAAGATGTCCCCTTAGAAACATTAAAGATGTAGTCTACGATTCTAATCCAAAACAGTTTTTGTCAAATAAATGAATACCTCCTCGCGGTGCGCTAGCTTTCCGATCTGTGTGTGCACTGAAAAAAAAGTCTGGTGTTCATACACAGCCCTGGCTCTGTAAACGGGAAACAAACAGAACGACTTGGGTAGAGCCACCAACCGGGGTCGTCAAATATCGACGCTTTAGCCACGTTTCCACTAAACACTTCAGTATAATATGTCACAACTCGTGCTCATACACAGGACAAACTAATGTTGTGAGTTACTCGTACGAGTTTGAAAGAGCACTGAAGGGAGGGGTGTATTTGTTTGGCTGTTGGGTTCAAATATCAACAAGCTTTCTCCAGAATCATAGACTACACCTTTAATGATCTCTTAGATGCTATGTCCAATTTTGTCTGTAGTCCAATAAGGATTTCAGGGGACCTCAAAATTACTAGAACACTTCAATCTAGAACACTTCAAATGTCTGTCCGCAAGCTCCTACAATTGTGCAATAAAACATAAGTGGAAAATAGAATAAGAATAAAGGATAAAATAAGTAATAAATGACAATGTTGACTATGGTAAGTAAATTTGAGCAATAAGGAAGTAAAAATAGTCTTAGGGCAATTCTTAGGCACTGTCCTCATTTAGGATCCTAGGATAGAAGCTCTTCCTGAGCTTCTCAGTGCTGGCCTGGTGTATCCAATATCTTCTTCCCAACCACAGCAGGGAGAAAAGGCCATCATGAGATCCTTAACAATTCTCCAAGCCTTAGTCTTACACCGCCTGGTGTAAATGTCCTTTAGGCAGGGTAGAGCACCGCCTATGATACGTTCAGCCGAACGAACCATTCTTTGCAGGGCCTTGCAGTCCTGTTCGTTGCTGTTCCCGTACCAGGCAGTGATGTTCCCCATCAGGACTCTCTCGATGGTGCAGGAGAAGAAATTCCTTAATACCTAAGGGGATACTCGAAAAACAGTCTCAAGGACCCACCTGCACAGCAAGGTATTTAATCCCAGGTCCTTGAGCTTTGTGACAAGCCCGGAGGGAACTATGGTGTTAAACGCTGAACTGTAGTCAGTGAACAGCAATCTCACATAGCTCCCTCTCTTGTCCAGATGGGATAGGGCGGTGTGGAGGATGTGTGCTATGGCATCTTCTGTTGATCTGTTGGGACGGTAGGCAAACTGTAGTGGGTCCAGTATCCTGAGCAGTGAGGAGCAGATGTAGTCCTTGAATAGCCACTCAAAGCACTTCCTCACCACAGAGGTGCTTTCCAGTCAGGTAAAAATTACTTAGGTGATGGATACTGATAACATTTAAATGAACAGAGTAATCGGGCATCATTTCAAATGCATGACCTCCTTGATTGAAACATATCAAGTTAGAACGGTGCTTATGTCAGTTGAATAAGTTCAGTTAAATCGGGTATATAAAATGTACCATTTTCCCCCCAAATAAATAATTGTTATAATGTAGTAATGAGTTATTGTGATAAAACCAGAGTTGTATAGCTATCTCTCAACCCTTGAACATTTTAAGACCACGGTTGATGAATGAATGATCATCATATGGCCCTGGTCAGTCAAAGAAAAGCAGTTAGACATCAGAACTGCCTCAGTTGTTCTACAGAATGTTTGCATAAGAGAATACAAATAGCTTCATCCATGACAGCATACACCGCTTTAATGCTACACTGAGCTCAAATGTTCAATTATTAATCCCAGATTGTTATTTGAGCCTAGTCAGTGGACACATTACCTCTCCCGGCATGCATAAGGCCTCCAAGTGAGCGGCGAATCATAGATGGAGAGAAAGAGGGAATCGGCCCATCAAAGGCACACCGTGGCCCCCTCACTCCCCTTTGAGGAACAGCTTCTGAGCTCTTCCTCATTGATGTAAAGTGAGCAGAGGAATCCTACTGTGAAGCCATCACATAGGTGTCACGGGTGCCAACATGGTTGGATTTGTGGTGCGCCACCATGTCAGCACGGCACAATAATGGGAGGTTCAAAAGCTCATATCTGGCCAACTGAGAGGCACCATACTTATCTATTCCCATTTAAAAGCAGTGAAATGTGATAAACACTATTTTCTTGGGCCCTTTTGATATTTGCATTTCAAAAGCTAGCCAAACATGTGTGGCAACAAGTGGGATATGTGCTACAATCAGTGGTGTTAATATATGGAAATGTGGTCCCAACTCAGAGGAGCATTTTGTTTGCTGCATAAACACTGCTGACTTATCAAAATTCAAAAAGTAGAAGCAACTTCCCTCTCCTGTTTCTGTCCTGTTTTTTTCAGAGTTGGTGTAAATGAGAGAATGAAAATGACAAAGTTTTTACAGTCTGTACTGCACAGAGAGGGGAAGTCACATCATATAAATGGCGGCTTATCAGTAGGGAGTGCTATGGCGTAGCTGGGAGTGACATGGAGGCCCTGGCAATGAGCTGCTCTCTTCAGAATGGTCATCCTGGTGTGGCCAGCTAACCCCTTCCACTGCCCTCTTCCTCCAGCAACAGCAAATCAGACATGAAAGGCTCCTGCTCACTGCGCTGGCAGGATGATTGAAGTTGTGTGAAGAACCCAGTAAGATGGATGAATAATTTTGCTGGAAAGACTACAAACAGTTGGGAAATGGGTTCGGATGTTTCACTGAGTGTATGTGTGCATGTGAGGTTTCTATGATTTGTGTGCCACCATCTGAACCTAAGTTAAACCTGAGTTCACAACAACCCTGCATTTCTGATTATTACAGTGGAAAGATTATTTCATAATTTGTACACTGATATATGGAGAAATATGCTACCAGAAAAAAGTGTTACAGTGTTTACTTATAATCATTTCATAAATTGATGTTGTGAAATTAATATTGTATTTTCAGGGGTCCAATGACCAACAGTGTTGGATAATTTTGTTGACATTGGCTATACTTCCTCATTGTTTGGGGTCCCATAGACCCCACTATTGCACATGTAAAATGGTGATAATAATTACAAAACTTTTTTTTCACTCAAATCCTTTTTTCTTTCTTTCAGACCTTATGTACCACTATATAATACAGCCCGCAACTTACTGTATAACTCCCCACAATGTACGGTGTAATTTTGTCGTACGAATCAATACATATTAAACACTTACTGGTTCCTGCTGGTACTTACATGTAGATACAGCTGAAGAAAACCAGACCATGGGAAGAAGGGAGTAATACTTGGGAATTTTAGAGGAAAGAACAAAGAAATTATACTAGAAGTATTTTTGTACCTACGGGGTACAGTGCTGGTAAACAGAGCTGAACGGTTGACAATAAAAAATGACATCCTGCAGTTCCTATTAAGTAATTATGGTATAAAGGGAAATGGGTCTATTCTTCGTTCATTCAGCACTGCAGCAGCTCATAATGGGCAGGCTGGAGTAGAAAACAAACTTACCTTTCTCAAGTGCACAGCTGTGGAAGGCTTGTATTGTCATCCGACAAGAAAAAAGTAAAGTTTACTTTAAATTGACTCCACTAACACACAACACATTTAACAAAAGTTCAAAATTTGGCTCATTGTTGATTATGTTTTCCCAACATATACAACATGCCAACGTTATTAGCTTAAGCCTATGGCATTTTACATAACAAATTGCTTAACAAATTAGATTTATTATTTAACAGCACGGTTGAATTTATGCCTGCATGCACGTTTTTATGCCTTTAACCCGGCGTGGCTGGATGTTTTCGGGTTGACCGTATGTCCGTCCATCCCATTCTCATGTATACGGTATCTCAGGAACGCCTTGAGGGAATTTCTTCAAAGCGTAGATTTTCTGAACTGTAAAGAGATTTAACTAGATTTGTTTGCTTATCTTGCATGGGCTACACAGATATCAATCCTGTGAGCATGTGTGTGATTTGTAATTCATCATCACCATCACACACCATCAATTACCAAACTCCAATGACAGTGTCACAATCTGCTTTTCTGTGCCTTACTCCAGCTACATTCTAACTCATTCATTAGCATTCCCCTTCCATCCACCAGATGCCCTACAGATTTTGCTCTGTTCATTCCAGATCCTGTCACTCCCATCTCCCCTGCAATCACCTAATTCCCCTCACCTGAGTTTCCCCACCCACTCTCTCACCTGTTTTCCCTGTGGAGCTTCCGAACCTGGACCTGCCTGCTTGCCAGCCCGTTACCAGGTACTTGTCTACCTGCCTGCCTGTCTGCCCACCTGTACCTGCTTACCTGTCTGTAAGCGTTTGAGTCCTTCCCCTGCTGCCTCACACTCACCTGTTGTGACAGACAGAAATCCAAAGACACTTTTTTGAGAATAGGGAGGTGTAATGCTGTGTAAAAAGTAACACCAATCACAGATGCCTTTCAACCCTCACAGTACTCACACATTTTGGTCTAAATCTTCCATTCCCTTTATGTCTTATCAGAAATAGTAGACACTCAAGTTGTAGAAATATATATTAGCTGAGCTCCCACACATATTTTCAAATAATTATGGGCCAATATTTGGAGAATGAACCATCACTTATATGGGCATATACATAATGGTTAAATATGTTTTCATTGCAATATTAAGATGAAAATTACATTTTCTGAAAGGTATGATGTCCCTTCCCTCCTTGCTTATTCATTTTAGAATTTAATTTATTTGTAGATATTTGTAGGAATAAAGAAAATGTGATGATTCACATGAACACACATTCTTGAACACATGCTTGAGGAAGTACATTTTAAAAACCTGTAACAGTCATGTCAGAATATGGGATTGGAGGCCACTCACTGCGCAGACAATGCAGAAAGTATAAATGGCCTAGCACGTGTGACACACGCTTTCACGTTGCTAAAGTGAAGTTGATGTAGAAGTATAAATTAACCTTTAGTGGGGCAGCATAGCTGTAAAAAACACAGCAATTGTTCATTTTGTACTGCAGGTAAAAAAATAAAAATAAAATAAGTTTGCACCCTCCTGTGCACCAACTGAATTCCTGCCCTCTGGCTCAACTCAGCTGCTCTTCTGCATACTTCCATTAACCCTTGTCTACCTGTACAGAGCGTTTATTGAGGACTTGTGGCTCTGGAATAAGACAGAGAATCTGATCTGCATACCAGCTAACGTCTTCCCTGGGACTAGGCCAGAAGAATTTGTTTATCCCATTCCGGTGCATGCACTTAACCATTATGTTGTGCTTTTCCATTTCAATGATAATGTCAGGATAGGCTTCGTCATCATAATTCACCACACACCATTCTCTGATGTGTTTCGCCTCAATGAATTCTGGATGCCATCTGGTTTCAGTTATGCCACTTATAGTTGCCTCCATTAACTGGTAACAGGGACAGTCCAACATACCTGCCTTTCTCAGAGAGCTTGTCTGGTGACACATTTAACACCTGATGCACCCTCATTGTTCCTTTTATTGAAGCGATGGCAGGTATCTGATGTGTGATGAGAAGAGAGATGATACAATATTGAGAATTCAGTGACATCACAATATATTGATTTTAACAATAAGAGTGGATGTATATTTGTGAGAGATTATGTGCTTAGGAGACTTTACATCCAACACCATTGTGGTACTATATGCATTGGCACATCTGTTTTTACAGAGGTATAATACAGATGTATAACTATTTAAATATTAATTCACATTCCATTTTATTATGTTTCAGCAGATCTAACTGGGTAAGTATATAGGTGGGTGGATAATTTACTTTGTTTATTTTCATTCCAGCAGACCAAACTAGGTAAGTACATAGGTAGATATTTATATTCTATTCTGATTCAGTAGTTCTACTTGGATAACCATTCTTTTTCTGCAGACTTACCTGGATAAGTATATACTGTACTACAAGTAGGTTCTGTTTCAGTTTATTTAACTGGTAAGTATATAGATAGGTAGGTAGGTCACTTTGTGTTTTATTCTCTTTCAACAGATCTTACTGATTAAGAGCATAGGAAGGTCATTTCCTCTGAATTTACTTTCAGCAGATATGAATATGTACATGTATACGTACGTTGGTAATTGTATATAGGTTGGTAATTGTAAAAAGTAAGGGCTACATTTAGGTTCTTTTCTAACCTCTGGCTTTGATTCGACATCATCTTCATTTGTGTCCACTGAAGAGTCTGTACATTTCAGTTTTTCATAAATTATCTGTACATTAGGGATGTCCTCTCCATCTTTGATGGCTCTGTCTGCTGATCTCTTTAGCGCTCCACCAACGCCATCCGGTGCCCCCTTGCTGTGTCCTGCCTCAGAGTAATTCCAGTTGACATTTTCAAATCCTAGTTTACATAGCTCTGTGGAGAGTAGGTAGAAATTTTCTTTCTGCCAACACTGGGTGGCTGGCCCATCACTGAAGAAGTGAAGTTTTTTTATTTCAGGGTATCTTTGCCTTATCATTCCAAGTACTGGGTGAAGGTGGGCCTAAATAGCTGTAGGGTCATGCCGTCGACTTGGAGAAATGGAGCAGAAGGCGAGAGGTGACTGGTCTCCAGCAGTGTAAAGTACCCCTGTAATGAGAGTTGCCTGTTGGTGCGATCCTCCAAAGTGGACCGACTGAATTTCTTGGCTGTATTTGCACATGTAATTTTAGCTAAAATCAATGTGCAGCATGCACTCATCTCTTTTTAAGGCCTCCCTGATCTTCCTGTAGGCTGTATATTGCCATTTGATGTTGAAGATGTGTTGCTTAAATCTGCTGAGCCTTTCTTGAAACACACCAACCTCTGCTTCCCCAGGTTGTGTAAGTAAATATATAAGGTGTTTATAATGAGTATAATTAATAAATCTGGACCCCTTATAGATTCATACAGGTTGAAAGGATGACATTATGTTACCATTTCATAATATGTAATATTCCTATTCGATTCTGTTTCAGGGAATCTAACTTGGAAAGTATATAGAGGTAAGTACAATTACTAATCTAAAATTTAATTCCAGATATTCTGAAATTCTATAAGTAGATTTAACAACTATTCCCAGGGAGCCTATTTGGTAAGTATAATATATAAGAGTTATGTTTCATTCATATGTGTCCATACTGCATTTGCGCTAACCTTGAGAGGCTGTGGTTGGATTTGGGGGAGGAGTCAGCAGTTCCACCATTGTGCAAGCTAATTTTTCCGCAAAATGAGAAGAAAACAGCGTTGGGGTTTGCTCTGGCTGAATTTGAGTTGCTTCAGCCGCTAACTGAAGGTCCGTCTCCGGAGCGGCTGCCCACTCTCCTCCTGGAGAAGTAGTCTCCTTGCAGGGGGGAGTGAAGCGGAGGGAACATGTAATGTAACATTAGGTGAAACACTACCGCCTTTGTCCACAGGGAGCGCCAAAATAAACACAAAATGAAAAGTTCCATTGAGCTGCTTTAAGTATATTTTCTGCAAATTTCATTTCCCTACATGATGCTTTTTCAAAGCCTTCCCCACAATTTGGGATGTAATTCTCAGAAATAATAAATCCAAATGCAATATCTCTCATGCCTGAAAACAAGCTGTTGGCCTTCCCGCCCCTTGTTCTCCAGGCTTGTTTGGTTACAATTTGATGGAACACAAATTTATTTGCTCTGTGTAGGCATAACATTTCAGATGATACTTTTACTTCTGCAAAATAGGGCCTTAAGAATAGGTAAAAGTATGGTAAAAATACATGTAAAAAAAAAAGAAAGAATGCAATTACTGTTTCAGTTTATATTGTGCTGTAGTGAATATTACCAAACAAATGGGCAATTAATCAATCACAAAGAAATTGCTGCATAGGTAATCTGAGAGCTTTGGGACCCTTGAGGGTCTGGGGCTCCTGGACAGTTGCCTGCGTTGCCCTTTTGGTAATCCAGCTCTTAGATATTTTATTCATCACGCATTTTTAATTTATTTAATTCTACATTTGCCTTTCCTAATGAGGCATTTTATGCTGATCACATTATTCCAATTGGATTCTGGTTATTACTGACAAAAAACTAAAAACAAAGCAAAGAAAATGCCTGTACCATTGCTTCACAGGCATTTTGTAAATATAAAGCAAATTCAGAGTTCTGGTGATGTGGAAATTTAGCTTAAGGCTTACTGAATCAACACCCTCGAAGAAGTGTATCATAGGATTAAGGTGATTACTAAATCATCAAATGTTTAGTGAATTTGCTTTTCTCTGTATAAAGACTGGACTTTCCCCATGTGACTCAGTGTTTGTGTCTGTTTTAATTGTACCATAGCCCATACATATATCTCCCATTACTCTGTGAACCTGCCACCCCTCTCAGCTCATCTATAATTCAGTGCTAGTGCGCTCCTTGACGCAGTGCAATTAATTAGTCTTTTTGTTCATTAAAGGCATGGCTTTTAGAAGACCATCATGTTTTATTTTTGTTTTAATTACTTTGTGCTTTGGCAGGATTCTATTTCCAAGATGTATGGAAGGCAGGTCCCGACCACTATCCAATTAGACGAAGATCTCCTTGTTTATCCATCCTGATGAGGAGAACGTAACATCAAGTGTGGCTTCGAGAGTGTGGGAGAAATGTGATTCTGTGCAAATGTGAAATTTATTTTGCATATGAAGTAATGAGATTTGCATACCTTTGAAATGATCTTAAGTTCCTCTGGGTCAATTGATTTGCCATTCAGTTTTAAACCACCAAGAGACTCATAATGATTGGGTCTGTTTCATCTGTGTGTAGTCTGCACTGCAGTACCAAGCAACACTCAAGTTCGACAAAAAGATAAAAACACACATTATGTTCACAGTGATGGACAAATTACAACCCTCTCCAAATAGATTTTCATGCTCTAATAAAATGAATGGAAACTAACGGCTGCCTGGAAGGTCAGAAAAGAAACTATGAATACTATGGAAATATTTTGGAAATGGTCTGCACTAATATAAGCTATTTAATATATTATATTAAAACTAAAACACACAAAACCACTGGGCCTGTATCTATCAAACAGTCAGTCCATTTACACCTACTCACAAACTTGCTCTTAAATTTGAGAGGACTTCACAGCACACAGTATTATGAAACAGGTTCTGGAATGACTGTACAATATAGCATTGGTCATGATGGATTATCTGTTATCTATAGCAATGTGTATAATTCAAATGCTTTCCTGTAAGTTTTCCAAACAGTTTAGATTTGACTTTTGACCACTGTATTGCACTCCATAGGAGTCTGATTTGCTTTTCCTCTCTGAGCATACATTAATTATGTGATTACTTGAGAATGGCTCTTAAAGGTTCCCCATACACTTCACTGTAAGTAGCTTTGAGCTTTTTTAATTCTATGTAGGCTTTTTAGAGCATTCTTGAGTGTAATTCTCCAAATTCTGATAAATACAGGCCTTGATATTGCTGGTAACCTTTTTAGTTTCATAATACAGCTGATGATTAAACAGTTGTTTGCCAGTACAGTCTGTTTTTTCAACTACCTGTTTGTGGAATAAATAAATTTCTTTGTGGATAAAATTAAAGCTTAGCATGAACATTCATTCTTGACTTTGGAATTAGTAGTTGTAGAAACAATCTTAACTCAGGGTTCACATAATCATTTACTAGAGCTTTCAGCCTCATCTTAAGGTCTTCATCAGTGGAGTGAGTTTGCTCAGTTGTCATGGAGATGGCTCAGCTGTCATCACATGACCTAAGCACTGTGTGGAACGTAATGTCAACTGAGCAAATCTCAACAAGACGAGTTGAGATGCAGTTGAAAGCTCTGGAAAAAGCGAGTTAGAATAAAAAAATAAAAGCTAATAAGAGCCTTCAGCTATCAAGCTCCTCTTTTGTGGAATCAGATCCCAGTTTCAGTTCGGGGGGTAGACACCCTCTCCACATTTAAGAGTAGGCTTAAAACTTTCCTCTTTGATAAAGCTTATAGTTAGGGCTGGCTCAGGTGAGCCCTGAACCATNTATTATTATTATTATTATTATTATTATTAATATTATTATTATTATTATTATTACTCATATTTCTATTACTAGCCATATTTCTATTATTAGTCGTATTACAATTTTTAGTCATATTTCTATTATTAGTCATTCTTCCATTGTTATTAATGTTATTATAATAATAGCTGTTATTGCTATTATTAGTTATATTTCTATTGTTATTATAGTTGTTGCTGCATTCCTGTCTGTCTGTCTGCCTGCCTGCCTGCCTGCCTGCCTCTCTCTCTCCTCTCTGTCTCTCCTCTCTCTCCGTCTCTCTCTCTCAACCCAACCGGTCAAGGCAGATGGCCGCCCACCTAGAGCCCGGCTCTGCTCGAGGTTTCTGCCTCTTAAAAGGAAGTTTTTCCTTGCCACTGTCGCCAAGTGCTTGCTCATGGTGGGAATTGCTGGGTCTCTGTAAATAACATTATTAAGAGTACGGTCTAGACCTGCTCTATATGTAAAGTGTCATGAGATGACGTTTGTTTTGATTTGGAGCTATATAAATAAAACTGAATTGAATTGAATAATGAAACAGTGAGGAAGGGTAGGGAAGTTTTGTTTTTTTACAGTCTTTGAGCTAAGCTGGGCTAAACATGTCTTCTCTCTACACTGGACATGGATGACACTAGTATACATCTGACTCAGGGTCAGATAGCAAATTAGCCCACCCAAAAGGTGTTCCTTTAAAAACTTGAAGAAAACATCTTTGAGCCGCCTTCTGCAGAATAAAGGTTGTGCCATCATCATTTTCCGAAAATGTCACTTTTGCTTTTGGATGGAACTTGCTTTACAGTCACATCCAAGCCAAGTTAATCATTTAGGAAGATAGAGTGTAATGCCAAAACAATAATGCCTTTCAGTGAATTTGAGCAATTTGAGAATTAAATGTAACTTAGGCATTATTTTGAAATCTCGACACTCTTGACTTTGGGAGAATAGAAAACTGCATTCGACGACCCAGACACACTGTTGAAGGAATACACAACAATGACTGAGCTATTGGTAAGTCAGACAATGAGCCGGACATTCAGGAGTTTAATTCAGTGACAAGGTTGAGGATATAAACCCATTCTGAGTGTCCATTAAAGCAGAAACAGACTTCACTTAGTCAAATATCAAAGTCCTACATCTGGAAATGAGCAGGTTTCTCCAGCGTTGAGGATGATGCAGCACCAGATGTGGCAGGATCCCATTTAAAGCCAAACCTACCATTTAAACATAAAATATCCCAGCATACCCTTTGTTGTCGTGTACTTTCATCTCTCCCTGGGCAGCGCTTGGTGTCAAACGTAGCGTAAAAGTCAGGCTCTGCCGCCTCACCACCTCTTGCCCTCATTAATTGTACCTTAAGTGACACTAAACACGAGTAGTGAAACTGCTCAGGTGTCTGTATCAGCAGTAAGATTCCTGACTTCAGGGGACTGCTTTTAATTATTTGTGCAGTCATTCAGTGTTGATGAACTTCCAGAGTGATCTTGACTAAACATCTGCGGTTCTGCCACGTGGAGACCCAGCAGCCATGTTTGACACGTCCCTGGGGAGATGCAGAAGGTTTGGAGGAAGTCAACAAACAAAATAACTCTTCTGCAGTATGATAACAGTGTATAACATCTGGCTTCATCCAAACTTCACCATTGTTATAGAGGAGGTCAAAGTATTGGTGATATGGTGGTTATCTATTATGTAAATGGAAGCCACTGTGTCTAAGTGACCATAAATAGAAGTAATTAGCAGTTGCAATGGTAACATCATCCATTGTTACAATACAATTAACCGACAGGACATTCAAATTCAATGTACTCCATGATTATCTCTTTACTTATTCTATTGCTTAAATAGTAAGTCTGGTGATATGAATGAGTGATAGGAATCCCATGTGCAGAGCCAAACCAACAATAAATGTATCCTGCTAACAAGTATTGTGTGTGAATCCAAAGCCCAATATATGTTATTCCTCTCATCAACACGTCAATGAGCCACACTGTTGCACTGGGTGACATGCTCCTTTATTATCATGCACACACACTGTTAATTTTGACTCAATCCCCCATACACTGTTCTTCAGTAGGAACCAATGAGCTTGGAGCTGAGAGCCACAGATAGTGTAGGGAAGTAAGAAATTACTGATTTATTGCATTACATTATTAGGATATTATAGGATGGCATTATCTTCTAAGGACCTACTTTATTGAAATTTTTTTTATAGTCATTGCCTAGTTGAATTCTTCTTGTATCTTGTGTTTTTGGAAAGTATTATTGTGTTTTGTATTTTGTATGTGGTACATTTTTCTGTTTTTCTTGGAGGTCCATCTTGATTTACATGTAGATTGTTTGGATGAAATTGTATATTTATTATAAGTTTCATCATATAAATATGGAAACTTCCATATTTGCTTTTATCTTCTTGAGATCCATTCTAAATTATGTGTATTTGGTCTATTTATTAAGTTTCTGCATATATCTATATTATTATTTTAACTTTGAAGGTGTCAGACTGTTAATGTAATGGAAATTCAGTTTCATTGTACAAAAATGTATGTGGAGCTTGATTTGACTTGTTCTGTTCTGTGATCTGTTCTCCTACAATGTAATACATTGCTGTAAAAAATACAGCCAAATTCCAACAGTAATGTACCATTCCACCTAATGTAGCATGATGAGCTGATAAAACTGATAATGAACAGTCTACATCTTTATGGATAAAGAATGAATCTTCCTTGAAGTTTTTATCCACAGGGCCCCCTCTGTGTTGAGAGAGGTGTTCTGTTAAATCTCAAGGGGAATCTCCCCCCAAACTTCAACTTCACAGGCCTCAAAAGAAGGTCTCTAATGGAATTGGGAAGACAATTTACGACGTTCCTACACTGATGGTTCAAACTAGCTTCTAAGAGAGGTGTCAAAGGGTTCACGGCACCACTCTGAACTCAGAGGACAAAGGAATGTCTGTGCCATACAGAATTGACTTCAATTTGACTCCACATTCATTACATGTCATGTTTAATGAACAATGTAAAAAGACTACAGTACTTCATTATAATATGCTGGTTCAATGTAAACACAATAGATCCTGGCTGCTGGCCTGCTCCCCAGAGACCAGCTAGGCTCTGAGCCACACTAAACATGCTCCAGGCTGCATCCAGTTAGCCTAAACTTTGAAGAAGAAATCTCCTGAGAGAAACCCGGCCTGCGTTTTTAACATGACAAAAGTCTAGACAGTCAGAGCTTTGATGAACTTAAACCCAGCCACCACCTTTCCAGTGCATCCAAAGTGGGGGTGCCTAAAGATGCTGCCCTGCTACCTGCTGAGAGAGAGACAGACGACCCACGTGGAGGTCGCTACGTGGGATGGAGAGTGCCACCAAAGACGCCTGATGGTAGATGCCTTCACTGGGAACATCATTCTCTGCATTCTCTGGTATAAAATGGCCCGCATTCATTAATTAGTTTTTTCATCGTTGTATTCAGTGTATTTATTCATGTTTGCATTTATTCATGGTTGCATTTGCTTATTTATTTGTGTCTAGTAGTTGTTAGTTCTGTGTCTAGTTAGTAGTTTAATAAATATTTCATTTATAAAGAAGTTGATCACATGGTTTTGTGTGTATGAAGTAAAGCGATCACTGTACATGAGTCAAGAACTCCGTAGCATCCTTTAGATTAAGACTGAATTAATTAATTAATTAGTCTTTTCCCCTTTTTAAAGGGTGGTGCCCCAAAGGTGAATTTAATTTAGGTTAAATTGTCATTTGATGTTAATACTGATTATTTCTGATAGCTGAAGTTGAGATTTTACACAAATTATGATTATTATATAATAATTACATATTTCAATATCTAATAAACCATATACTGCTACACTAAATAGGAGAACATACTGTAAATATTGATGCTTTTTGGAGCCCAAAACAAGAAACCAAACATTAACAGCACGGGACTGTACAATTTGACAGTGTAAAGCAGTATTTCCATTTTCACAGCAGTAATAGACAGAAGCCACATGCAACCATCGACATCATATAATCGTTCTCCATCTTCCCTCCTGGAATCAAACAAATGGTCAGTAATATCATATTGATAAAATAAAATTACTTTTGTGCATCTGGTTACCTAAAATAGTGACCTAGGTTTAGTTTTTGTCAACATTAAATAGGTATAATATAGCAAGCGGCTGGCAGGCACGAGAGAGCACTTGTCTGTAGCAGCTAGAAGTTTGAATATTTGCTTTCTCTTGAGTACATCTACATTTAAATCAGTGAATGCTAATGTTAGACTGGCCAGTGGCAAAATGGAAATTGATGCAAATAACCAAGATGACAGATATGTTGGCTACTGAGCCCCAAAATACCCATTGGTATTTTAGGTGCTTCATTGGGATTAACCCAGAGATCAGCCAGGGAAAAGCAGTGTCTCTCACTCAGTGAGCTGTGAGCCCGAACACCTGGATGCCAACCCTCTGTCGATTAAAATAGAGGGCATTTGAAGGCATAACAAGTCATGTTAACCTGCAATCTGTTTAATAGTGTTTTTATAGTGCTTTTACAGTGTTTTTGTTTCATTGAACAAAGTTTTTGTACAGTACTTTGCAAAGCACTTCTGTATGTTTAGATTCATGTTAGAGCTGGGGTTCTTAGTGTGGCATGTCAGTTTTTTGCATTGCCTGTGTTTGACCAACACACAACTGAAGTAAACTGTTGTGCAGAGTGTATTTATGTATTCGATGTATTCTTTTTTATATATATATATATATATATATATTTTTTT
>NTHP01001168.1:7706-26963 GCA_003416845.1 Oplegnathus fasciatus | reverse complement strand
TTTTTTTGAGGACAAATGTAAAATGGAATATGTGTACAGAGCAATGGAAAGTTCACAACATGAACATTTTTCATCTTTACATACCCTTCACCCATCCCTCCAACATCCCTCCCCTAAACCACCCCCAATCCAGGTCAACAATGCACAGTATTCGGACTATTACAAAAGTATAGAAATATCCAACATAAGAGACAAATCAAGCAGAACTAATACAAAAAGTAGGTAAGCACACAATTATCAGAACAGAAGAAGGAAGAAGTCCATGTTGTCCATGGAGTCCATGTTGAGCCTCCGCAGCCAGCGGAGGAAGAAGAGATGTGATATTTATTTCTGTCAGCTAATGCCGTTATAGGGCCTGTGCTAATTGTGAGAGTGGTGATATCATGCCAAAAATGAACCCAGGTTTCTTCCACTTAAGCAGAACATACTGATATTAAGTTCAGTCCAGAGTTGAATCTCAGGCAAGAAGATCAAAGCAGCTTCAGCAATAATGGCTCTTTTGAAGCCACGAAAGGCACACAATTAAAGTTTGGGCTTTAATGCTGTTTTTGTGTACTTATATCTGCGAGGCATGTGTGTCTCTTTTGTTATGTCTCCCTCCTGTGTCACTGGGTGCCATGCCTCAGATCTACTATTTATGCTGCGAGGTAATATGTGGCATCGGTCCACAGAGAGAGAGGAATGAAAGCAGTAGACACATCTGGTCAACTGTAAAGTTACGCCTCCCTCAGAACCTCCTACGAGCGTCTCCGCCAGCTCGTGCTACTCCTTTTTAATTAGACAGGTTTTTAGGTAACGGAGAGCCTAATTTGCTGGTTTGCTTATTCAATTGATGAATGGCCTGCAATATCAAGATACAGCAATGTAGCATCACAATGCAAAACAGGTAGAAATTCAAAGCCTTGCCTATTAATTTTGACTTGCTGAGGCATGGGCCGTGTCAGAGGGGATTGTCAAATTTATCCCTGCATACGAATCAGACTGCCTCCAACTCTCATTCAGCTTTAACTCACATAAATTATGTAATTCAAAAGATTTTTGTTTGTCAGGTAAAGCAAAGCATCACATTAGAGTGCCTTGTTTGGGTTCATTAGTATGCCATGTACACATCAGTCCAGCCGGCCTACCCAAATCAACACAAGGCCACAGTCAGGCTGAATAATAATCCGTACTCTGCAAAGACACATTAGGTTTCATTGGACTCATTGCACCACCTTTGAAACGTACAGTATATTAAAAGGAACACCATCCATGTTAAATACACACAGTTAGCACTGCGCATCCTCATCAATTAAGTTGGTGTGTGCATCAAAGCTGCAATAGGTAAAAATGTGATGTAAAAAAATGCACTCAGAAATCTAAATTACAAACCTAGGTGCACGAGAGAAAAGCATACCCTTCCCTTTAATTGACAAAGTACAATCAGTATATTCAATAATGTTGTCAAATAGGACCTTAATGAACATTAATGAACATCTTCTACAAGTCATCTGTTTATTTCAGCAGTCCTGGACAAGGTGCTACAGAAACATGTCAGGTAGTGAGTGAAACTGTGAGCGTTGGCTATAACTACACCTTAAGAAGCACATTCACTTTATTACATTAACTAAGCTCTCACAACAAAGATGAAAGTTCTCACCTGCTTGCCACCCCCCCAACCCTAGCTATTCATTCTTACATGATGGAGAATATCTAAGCACAAAGATCCACTGACAAGCTTTGGAGCTTTCAGTGCATCTCGCGATTTTAATCCAGCTAATGTAGCTGGCTCAGGTACCATTACGTGACATGAACTTGGTCATTTGGTCACATGATGATTTGATTTAGGCATGAAGATGAGAATTACCATGGTTATGTTAAGATTAGAGATGGTTGGGGTTGGGTAAGGGTTTGGTGTCGTTAAGGGTGTCACGGAACAAATACTGAAAATTTGGTTAACACTTGGACATTTACAATGATATTGGTCCATGTCCATGGCAGCTTTAATAATTAAAATAAATAAATTAATTAAGAAAATGAATCAATCAAAGTGATTATCCCTTACTTTTATCTTTGACCATACATACCATTTTGAGATAATGATTCTCATAGAGAGTGAAAGCTTACAGTACTTAGACTGTTCACACATCTGTCTGGAAAAGTTTACATCCTGTACAAAAATATTGCAAAAATACCTCTAACATCTAACATATACAAAACCAAATTAGGGTAGTAATTCTTCTTTTCCAAGCAGTGTTACATCCATCAAACCAATATTAGCTCACATATTCATGGTCTGAATTCTCCAAACTGCACTGTCACCATATGGTGCCAAGGGGTCATTATCACTTAAAACGAAGCCATATCTACTTGTGACCCCTCCTCACAAGTTATGGCCTCAGCATGGACATGGGATGTGAGTGGCTGGATTTTTATAGGCCTGAAGAGGTGAAAGTATGCAGTATTTCACAAAAAGCAAAAATGTGGGAAAAGTTAAAAAAAACAACATAATTTTTAGTTACAGAAATGTTTTTTTTCTTATTCCTTTAATCAACTTGTGACCCTGTCTGCCCTGCAATATCCCTAGATCATATTCATCAGTAATCCAGATGTACTCAATACTGGGTGTCTGTTAGGTCTTTGCTGAAAAATTACATTTTCTCTTTTTGGCTGCAGCAACAGCACTTTGCTGAGTGCAAAGTAGAAAGAACTGGGAAGGTAACATGAAGGGCAGACACAGGTGAACATACATAGAAAAACCTGACAGCTACACAAACTTCATCAACACAAAATGAAGATACAAATAAACATTTAAAAAGTGAAGAAAAAACCCACAACCACGCATTTTTAAGTGTGCATCAAAAGTGCTTCCTGTAACCTTTCTTCAATCAAGCTATTTATCAGCGTCAGGGTTGTGCTCTGGTCCCTGTCAACACTGCTTCACCTTCACAAGATAAAAGATGCTCGTTTTCTCTGTCATTGTCTCCCTATTGAACGCAGTCCACTCCCTTAACGTGACGACCTTGGCCTGCTGTGGCCCACCTGAGGTCAGTCTATCAACACAGCTGGAGCGCTTAGTCAGTCGGTGCCTGGAGGGAGATCCACGGATAACAGTCTCTTCTCCTTGAATCATTCTGTGCTGCATTATGCTGAAAAAGTCCAGAGATAGAAAAAGATCCTGTAGAAGTGTACCTGACTTAAGCTCTATCAATCAGTGTTGTATGGGACTTTAAACTCCTGCTACTGCGGTTATACCACTAATCCGGAGCTACAAAGGCTGCTGCATTAAGATGAATCCGGTGCAAATTGGATGTTGCAGGGGAACAATGCTGTCCCCGCTCCCGGGTGAGATTGCTTCTCAACGGTTCCTCATTAGAGGACAATCGCTTTGGGCTTCACACTGGACAGGCAGGCAATACAATTCTGTTAAGACTTGAGGATCCATGGGGTAGAAATTAGAGGGCGTTCACTGACTAACTGTCTGAAGGCACATTAGCAGCAGAAAGGCACAGCAAGCCTGGAAGACCTGCTGAGGAGCTAAAAGCAAACAAGACATTTTAAAGTGGGAGCGAGGTTCTTTGTTTACTCCTCTTAAAATCATGAGTGAATTCCTTTAGAGGTCTAAATGTTTTAAAAGATAGAAAGATGGAAACACAATTACACAGACCAACATTGAATTCAGTGTAAACTAGTTTGATCAAAAGACCTAGCAATTAATGAAAGACTGAAAAATGGCCAGCATCCAGTATTTTGACTTTCACTGGCTGTCTTTGATCGTCCAAGAGTTTGTGATAAAAACTGCAGGACGTGGTTGAAACACGGAATTGCTGCTGAAGATCAAAGAAACTCAAATTTTAATTTTACTTCAACATTAAGTATGACGTGTTACTATAGTTAACCCTTCTATTACGTTGAAAAAAAAAATACAAACATTATGTTAGGGGTCATATTGGTTAATATGTCCTTTTCATGTCTGTGCTTCTGCTCTGCAAAACCAAAAATCCAGTTGCGTTCGATTCAATTTCCTTGAGATAATTATGACATGGATGAATGAGAATATTCACAGGCTTTCTGCTCTGCATGTTTCAGTTAGTGTCTAAGGGTGCTTTCACACATAACCCTGAAGCTTTCGTCAAATAGTCCGGTTCGTTTGGGGTGGTGTGAAAGCTCATTCGAACTCTGGTGCAGACCAAACAACCGAACTTCCAAGAGAGTTTGGTTCACTACAGGTGAGAATGCGATCCAACCCAAATATAGGTAGTGAACCAAAAAACAGTGTGTTGTGTGGTTAAATTGTTGTTAAATCAGGTCTTACTAATTTAACTTATTTGAGGTCTTACTTTTTTTGTTATTCTGAATTAAATTAATTCAACCTTACACACACTATACAGACTTTTATGTATGATTTAATGGATGATAACTTTTTAGTCCACAACTTATTATGACCACACCTCGCTTGTTGTCTGTGTCAAAAGGACAACACATCGTAATCCCTCTGTCTCATTAGGGCCCGCCTTCTCCTTCCGTACGGTCTCACTCGTCTCATTCGCAGAATGCAGCAAGACTTGCTGTCTTGTCAGCTGCTCATATTGTTCGCCTTCTTGTAAAGCATTCTGTTGGTGGAAACACCAAAGCAAAACCAGAAAACATAAGACCACATAAATTTGGTGTTGCTCCATTATTTCTGAGATTAGGAAGTTGGTAAGTTTCACTCGGATATTTTGTCCAATAGACGAGTGACCGTTTCGACCTCGTGACACTTGTTTACAATGTTTGGTGCACGTGACAAAGTACAGTGTGAACGCTAACCGAACCAAATGAAAAATGCAACAATGTTGCTACTTCATCCCCAAATCTCACAGAGTCTACCGAACTACAGGTGTGAAAGCACCCTAACAGTGCAGCACAATATTGTAATAAATTAATGTTCCCCTTCTCATTGCTTTGTATGTATGTCTGGTATTATGAGCCTCTGTGTTGCATGTTTTGAATAGCACCTGACAGTGTGTATGATGTTTTTACCAACATTAATATTCTCTTTTCTGTTTTATTATTGCTCTGCATGTTTATAAATGATCTCAGTAACTTTATAATTTTAATCTTACATTCTTGTTTAGGATGACTTTGTAACATCTGCCCAGGGATTACAGATGAAAAATAGCCTCTTGGCTAACTAAACATTTTATAAATGTTAAATAAACCAATGAAGAAATAAAGAAAGAAACACAAACAAGCAAATAATCAGTGAATTGGTAAAGAAAATTATGGCTTATGGAGAATTCAGAAAAAAGAAATACGAGATATTTTGATATATACACTATATTTGATAAAAATGCATTTATTTATTTTACAAACTATGGCATTTTTACAGTTCTTTTATTAACGTAATGCAGGAATTTTCACTCTCTAAATAGTCATATATTATATTTTGGAAAGGTATGTCGTGTTGCTGGTTTTAGTGTCTTGTTGAGCAGGGCAGATGTTATGGGTAACCATAACATTATAGCTATACATTAGCTAATTAGCAGTAAACACCAAGTACAGCTTTGCAGATATTTGGTCATAAACCAAAGTGTTGGACAAATAGAATGAAATGAAAGAGATATTTCAGTCTAGACCAAAGTGGTGGAACGACATTGCCTTCCATAGAACCATGTCATTAGCATGGCTAAAAATCATAAATGGTATGGCTTTACGTTAAACAATGTACAAGTATAAAACAACCAGAAGCATGTTTCAGCCTTCAGTCTTTTAGAGCAAATTTTCTAGCATCTGTATTTGGCTAAATCTCTTGTAAAGAGAGCATTGTAAAGCATTGTAAAGAGTTTGGCAGCTAATTCTTACCCTGACAAGCCAATCAGAGCCAGTCAACTGAATAAAGTCTGTCATAACAACAAAGACACATTTATATTTTGTGTCTCTGCAACTCTTTACACAGATGAAAGCATCCGAGTCAAACTGACCTGAAAACACCATTGTTCTTTACAAAGTTGGTACAGACATTCCACAACACATCAGTGTGTCTACATTTTACCAAAGGTCATGTCGAAGAATTTCAGGGAGGAAAAGAGAGAGTGGATAGATGGATGGGTGGGTGGATGGGCCACCCAGCTCACTGTAATATTCAGTCTGAACT
Organism: Oplegnathus fasciatus; assembly: GCA_003416845.1. Taxonomy (NCBI): domain Eukaryota; kingdom Metazoa; phylum Chordata; class Actinopteri; order Centrarchiformes; family Oplegnathidae; genus Oplegnathus; species Oplegnathus fasciatus. The sequence goes on along the minus strand of NTHP01001168.1, from coordinate 20,848 downwards.
ACATCAAGGAAGTGACCATTTATAGCAAATGGTTATACAGTTAGATTTGATACCAAAGACTCTCCTCTTTGAGAATCCAAGCAGCAACCAGGATTCTGCTGGAGAACTAACTCCCTCCTAAAACACATACAGTATAGTACACTTACAGCACATAATCAGAGATAACTATAAACATACATGAACATCATATCTTAAGCTGACCAAACAAAAGTGTGAATGAATTCACGAGGTAAACTACTATTAAATTTATCTGCCAATAATGGGAACTGTCAAATAAGAGATCTGTCAAACATTGTATACATTTTTGCAAAATAAATTGGTAACCATGGCGTGTATCAGTGCAGGGATTTTTTCAATCACAAAAGTAAAATAATTTTAAATTTCCTCATTAAAAAGTGAGTGAAATGTACTGACCATGAAATAAATGTCCCCTGTAATATGTTCGTAAAAGACGCCTGTATTTCATTCTGTTTTTAACTTTCATTATTTGTAAGATATGAGGTCCAGTAGAAGTCTTAACTAAAAGTGCTTAGAATTCTTTCTTCTTTTTTTTTTCAAGAGCACGTGGGTCCATGTAGCCCTGATGATGATGCAGGATGACATCACTAAAACCATCCAATCAATGAGTTAGCCGTCAGTCCATATGACTTTATGTTTACTCCTCTTGGTTGGTTTGTAATAAGCCAGTGTGAACACAAAATCAGACCAAACTACACGTGAGAAAGATAAATCATCATGGAATACTGGATACTGAAGTTCAAGTGTTTCCAATAAGCAAATATGGCTTTATTGGCATTAATACAAAATCGAAATGAAAACACTATTTACATCTGCTTCTAATTAATGAGGTCTTCTTCCAAACATTTGCACTAGCCAAGTGTAAACTTCCTGCACTCCATAATAGCCCCTCCCTCTCCTCAGAGTGAGAGGAATCCCACTGAACACGGACGGATTTCACACTGCGTATTAGTGAAGAGTCTTAGAGTGTAAGATTATTTCAGTGCAGCATACAGAGGACAGTGACATGAAAAATGGGAGAGGAAGAGAAAGGGATGACATCCACTAAAGATCATGAATCACATCCCAATCTCTAACAGGATTATATGGTCTGCACTTGAGCTCTCAGAGCCACCAGAGCAGCACACTGCAGGCTCCGATGACACTGAAACTCATGTTGTGGTTTGTTATGGCTCAGCTCTGAGACCACAGCAAATAAGGGAGTAACACGCGAGGTAAAAAGAAAGGAATTTTATTTAACAGAGATGAATTTAGTTTAAAAAGTTTAACAAAAATGTCAAATGAGACTGGCAGGGAAACATGCTGCCAGGCTAACTAAGATAGCACCAAATAAACTATACAAAAAATAAAAAACTCCAACATAACACAAGATGGTGCCGAGGGAGAGGGTGCCTCCCGACAACCAGGATGGGGGTGGTCTTATGTAACCTGAAGACAGTGGCCAGCTTTCTCCAACTCCTTGATGGCCTCCAGCTCCAATCAGGAACCAGCAACACTGAAAGACAACACAAACACACACACACACACAACACAGCAACAATACACATGGCCATGGGGCCGTCACACCTTGCAAACTGATCCTGGGTTAGTCATGCTGGTATTGGGGTTTTGATTATTACAATTGTTGTTGTTACTATTATTTTTTTCTTAATTTATCAAGATCCCCACTGACTCCATGGTGGCATTCCCTCGGGTCTCTGTGCTGGTCTATATCTTTGCAGTGAGCAGTGGCCAGGCAAGCAGCGGAGTTGGTCTGGCCAAGAATTAATCCGGCATACAACCCCCCATAAAACCTAGTTGTTTTTACACTCATTAAACAAACCAGATATAATGTGTTAATTAGTGAGCTTTAGTGGTGCTTCTGGGTGGATTTTGTTACCCTCAGACAGAGCTAGCTTTTTCCCTATTTTTAATCTTTATGTTTAGATAAGCTAACCGGCCGCTGGCTCCAGCTACATATTTAGCGTACAGACATGAGTGTGGTATTAATCTGAACATGGAAATCTCAGCAAGAAAGTGCACTTCCTTAAATAAAATAAATATTGTATGTTGTCCATTACAATGGGTACTGGGGTTAAGTTGAAATGTTTGAAAATTTGCCCTTATCCTGAAGCTGTAGGGCTCCACTTCATTAATGTTGGGACAGTGCAGATGCAGGTCATATTTTGGTGTATTTGATCAGCTGTGTTATTTCTATATCATGCAAAACTGTAAAAACATTTCATCACTCTTCAACTGCTGTGTATCCTCAAGAGTTATCAGGGAACCTATCGTCACTCAACATAATGTAGACTGAAGTGCTCCATGTTCTCTTCACTGAGCAGAAGTTAGAAAACATGACAATCTTCACAGAAACTTGGTATTTTCCTTTACTCCACAGTACGGAGTGAATGTGGTATTAAAATTGGAGAGTGGGTTGAATTTTCAAAATGTTCCATCTGGTATTACACATGATGATATCAAACAAGTGCGGTACAAGAAAATGTACTGCAATATCAATTGAGTAGATAGAGGAGTATGGGGACGGGAGCAGTGAAAACACCATTTGAATGACTGAGGAGAGAGACTGAGGTTTGTGCACAGACTTCTTCACCTCTCCCAACAGCCAGCCTTATCTGACGCTTGCTTGTAGTGGATGGCTTCAGGAAGTTTTGGAGGAAAGTGGAGCAGGTAGACTTACAAAGGCCCATCACTTTCTTTATATAGTACACAGCCTGTCCAGAATATAGATCAGGTTGCGGCACAATATCTACTCCTCACTGTTCTGTCCTTGAGAGGCACACGGGAAGGACAGGGAGATGGGAGTATCTCTTCCATGGTGGACTTCTGGAAAAGTTGGTCCATCTACAGAGCGAACAGAAATGGCAACATTTTTGATAGCATTGATTGGACACAGACGGGGGAAACTGAATAGCACTTGGCAAGTAACTCCTCAGGCTGCAAAAGCATGTCCTTGAAATATTTTCATACTATTTTCCCGACAGAGTGTCATTGGATTATAGCACAGGACAGATGGACGGACACTCAAGAAATGCACAATTATTACTACTCGGCAGAGAGGCATATTGTATCCATGCTCTCACACTCACAGTGGAGCCCTGTGGCCTAAATGAAGAACTGAACTTGTCATGTTTCCTCTAATGTATGACACTTGATTTATGCAGTAATGGTACTTCCTGTACTTTTATCTTTGTAACTTCAAGAGATGTCTGTGTTCTTTTGTTTCTGATGTGGGACTGAAACATGGGGTGTGGCTTTTGGACACTGACTTTGACGACTCCCACCTTTGGAGTCATTATCCAATAGATCTGAAATCCTGTTGAACCTATTATTCAATGCAATTGCACACCTGTTCCAGGTTGACTATATATGTTGTTCATCTCATGTCTTTGTCCACTTTAACTCTGATGAAGACACAGTAGTGTTGAAACGTTAGTCTGTTAAAGGCTGTAAATCTACCACTGTGCTCCTGTCCCCCGTTTCCCTTGGAACATTCTCATAATATCGTGTAACATTTCTTGACAAGTTATAACAGTCGTATGGGAGGGATGGATGAACTAAACCTTTAAGGTTCAAGTCCTGTGGTGGTTGTACTGGGCAACCTGATTGTGTTAATGTTTAAATGTGAACAAGGTGTTCTGTTATACATTATTGACATAGTTAACGAGGTTAGACAGGATAGTGTGTCAGGGTTTCAACTCTATAATGCTCATCTTTCCAAATGTGTAACATTCTGAGAATGTTTTTAGGATATTGTAGACCTCTCAATCATTGTCCATATCTTTGATTTGTGCATAGGTCTGTTGTTGTGCTCACTGATGGCTGTTTCCCCTGGTTGGAAAAATAATTGACCAATCAGAGCTTTGTGGGCAGGATTGAGGATAGGGATGTTATCATTCAGAACCAGAAAAAACAGCTACTTCCATAAACAAAAGTGACAGAAAAATTGACAGAAAAATTACAACAAACGTGGATGAGATTGACGCCGTTCACACATACAGACTCAAAAGCTGGGACAGCGATAGATTGCTATTCATAGTGAATGGAACGTGCCATTGCAGCCCGGCGCTGCTCACTGAGCTACATAGATTTTAAAGGCACTCAACAGCACTAAAGGGGAAAGTTGAAAAAAGCTCAACTTTACGCAAATATCCTCTGATGCAATGCAAGTGACAACCAGGCAAGAGCCAATTGTGCTTATTAGTCCGAAGTCCGGCGGCTACATCAGAAAACAACTGTCTAGTTGGAACAGAGTATGTAAATTACATGCTCAACGCAATATACCCACAGAATATTTCTTTGAGTCTTTCATTTTCTTAAAAATGCAAGACATTATTTCCATATTGAGCAACTCTACACCTCACAATTTACATCCAGTGCCCACGTTCAGTTCCAATGCAGGAAGTAGTGTATCCTTTATGTAGCAAGGTGGAAAGCAAGGACATAGAGGTCAGGGTGTACACAAACTTTAATACAGGACACCAGAGACTGCATCCCATCACAGACCTGAAATTAATGTTTGCTTTTGTATTAATCATAACCACGATCTTTCCCTAACCTTAACCATACATGAATTTTAAGAACATTGACATTGGACGTACAAAAAAAAGCCTTGAACGGAATCCCTGTTTTGCAAAATTGTCTGATATTGACGTTGTTGTGTGGCAATAGGGTTGGAAAAGTTAACTGCTCTGAGTAACGGCTGCTTCTATATCGACTGGAAATGACATTGGTGGGACAGATACTACTGATTAGGGGGAAAAAAAAAAGCAAAATAATCTTCTTCCCCGACAAAGAAACCAGCTATCATGAACACAATGCTAGGCTTAATGGATGAAGTGAAACAAAATGCCTCTTCAGTCTGATGTGAGGAGAATGTTGAACAAGTAAGGTCTTTACAGAACATCCATGCTGTTTAATATGAGCACAGACAGAGCGTTCTGACTTCAACATTCAGACAAATGAAAAGAACAATTATTTGCTGGCTGATAGTTTTGATTGATTCACCTCATCAGACATCATATCTCTGTACGTTTCTAAAACTTTGCATGATCGTTGTCAGAGATCCTTTTTATCAGAGTGAAATGAGTCTTTTCATTAATTAACCACAAGATGTTACGTTTTTCACTTAGATGTTGTACACTTTCTTTTGGCTGCTCTCTCTTAGTGTCACAAGGTCAGTTTTCTCGCGGATGGAGATAAGGGAGCATTCCCCATCAGTGCTAGCAGAGGTCTCTGAGAGCACCAGATAACGCCACACCTGCGTTATCTTTCATGTTAAAGTCCCTTGCCTTGTTAGCATGTTAAATGATGGATCGTACTCTTGGAGTATAAGGGGCCTCTGCACTCCTGCGGATTGGAAACCCTGGCGCCCTGCAGTCCAATGATAGATTACCCTGCCTTTATCCCAACCAGCTGATTATTCCTCCTCTATCGTGAAAGCTACGTCTGAGTGGGGATGTGATCACCTTGTAATGTGGCCTGAAATAGCTTGATTATGCTCAGGTTCATTTTTACCTTGTTATCAGCCTGGATTACACTCTTCACATTTCAGCAGCAGTTTGTTTGTCATTACTGTGATGCCATCTTGCAGAGACTTGTTTGAAAGATGTATGGTGAAGACAGGAGATGCACCTTCATTACACTACATAACCCTAATAGCTGTCACATAGCTGTCTTATTTGTGGCAGACATTATGCATTAAATATAATCAACGCTGAACATGACAGGAATTAAGGAGCTTCCTCATTGGTACCTGTAACATCATCAGTGAGGAAGCTTCAGGAGAATGACCTATTTAAACCATCTATCAAAGGATTATTAAGCTAACAATCACTCTCACAGTAAGATACTAATTACAAGCCATATTTTAAAGGGGAGAGACATTTTACAAAATTGACTATTATTGCTGTCATTATTAATAATCACAGCTGGACTGTATTACTGCATAAAATCACAGATTCTTCATAATTTAGCGATTTGTCTGACCTTTAGCTCGCATTCCCGTTGCTCACCAGTGTGTTTTACTTTTTGTTCTATTCCTTCTCTACAGCTGAGGTTATTTTTCATACCAGTATATAGAGTGTCACACAGGAACATCCAGAACACACTGGACTGTGGCTCAATGGGACAGTATGGAATTTAGATTGAACATCCAGCTTTAGATCATGAGATTGATGAAAATATGCTGGAAATTACACAGTGCAGAAAAACTGGATAATTAACAAGCAAGGTAGCAATTAACACATCTTCAGCCAATCGCCACATGATTTGCAGTTTTGTACAAACCTCAGAATATTTTCAAATTTCATTTTTATGTTGGAAAAGTGCTTATAAATTTAGTCTGTCATCAGTAGCAGTGAAAGAAGTATTTAAAACTTAACTTAAAGGGGTACTCCAGTTATTGTGTATTGCACAATCAAGAGACACATAAAAAAATAATAAGTTAAAATGGAATGGAGCTGAGAGACATCCTAACTTTTAGTCCCTAATCTGCGTCAGTCTACTGGATCCTACATTTCCCACAATCCAATTTCAATGTCAAACTCCACAGCCCCAGTTTGTAACACAGACTTGTCATCTCAAAGCCAAAGCTGAGATAACCGTATGTAGAACAGAACTTCAATGCTATATAATATAACCACTACATACAGTCGGCTGACAGTCTATACACTACAAACTACAAAGTCTAACTACAATATTAATACCACAGCAATTGTATTGTTAAAAAGTCAGCGTGTTCACATTTATACAGCAAGGTCCTGTATTAAGTCGGTGTGGCTCCTGTGAATCCACAGGATGTTGTGGAGGAGCAGACAGGCAGAGCTGTGGCTCTCTGCTCTGATTTAAATTAACTCTCTGATCAGAATCACTGATGCAAACGATTATCGAACTAACTTAAGCCTGCTGTTGGACTGCTTGCAGTCATCTGCTTGCAGACTGCATTGACACACAACTTTATATTGAAACCATGTTATTAAAGGTGAATTAGGTCAGAGAATGGTGTGGAAAAGTTTCTGATATAACTAGTGACTATTTGTATGATGGCTGGACTACTGAGCAGGCCATGGCATTAAGATGACAGTGCCTATCGAGCTAGTTGCTCCAGACAATGCAGGTTAGCTTAAGAAGATACTATATAGATATAAGGTCGGGTCACGCCGCAAGTATCTGCCCTTTGCTTAGGTGAGAGCAGGATTCTAAGGAAGCTTAAGGGTACATTAGGTCAGGGTTGGAAAGTGGTGTCACCTGTCAGAGTAAGTACAAAACTTAGTAAATGTACTTATTTATTTGCCACCTACTTTTCCCCATAAAATCAAGCTGGAACCAGGTTATCAACCTGTGTCAAATCAGATCTAACAGGACAAGCCAACATCTTTGCACGGTCCATGCCTGAAAGGGGATTTCATGAAAAAGGCTGTAAGAGAAGGAAGACTCGGAGATAAAAGTCTTACTTTATTTAGCGTGACTTTGCTCATAAATCAGACCAAGTAGAGGAATGCATACTCCAAATCAGTGATGGCAGAAAATACTAGAAATAAATGTGCTGTGTCATTCATGGTCACAGAGTGAGAGCCGATTATGCAGTTTGATGATACAGTACAAGCATATAATGACCAAATCAGACAACAGGGTTGTAGTTTCATCAACAAAGCCAGAGATGCAACCTGGCAGTCAACTGCACTGCATTAACACTAAAGTCAAGACAAGTCAGTTTTATTTATATAGCCCAATATCACAAATCACAATTTGCCTCAAGGGGCTTTACAATCTGTACAGCATACGACACTCAGACGCTTGAATCGGATAAGGAAAAACATTTTGATCCTTTGTCGCCTGGGAAGAAAGTCCCCTAGTATCTAGTATTTAAAAATCGCAGAGTTTTATGAGTTGTTAATAATAACAAGTGTTTCACTAAAAGTATGCTCTGTGTGGGAAGCACACTCCCTCATACTCCTCAAATGTGATGAGAACGGCTGATTTCAGTCACACTGGCTAAATGAAAATGTCTAACGGCAATGGGCAAACTTGAAGTAAAATGGTCACAGCTGATGGCAGTAAACTGTTTCAGCTTTCATAATCACTGCTCCTCCTGGTGGATACATAAAGCACTGCAACTAGTTTCCACACCTGGTGCTTAGGGGCAAGGCGGAGCAGTGCTCATTACATCATCAATGGATCTCATTACAGCCAAGGACCCAGCAGGGACCCAGCTGGGGTCTGCCACAGATCTGCATGGGCCCAGTCACGGACCAGCCAACCATTCTAGATGGCTGCATCTGTATAGTGCAGCAATATAACATACGGTAGTATATAGTATAACATAGTATTTAAAAAATATAAGGTATAGTACAGCAATATAACACACAATAGAATAGAATAGACTATCGCATATAATATAGTATAGTGAATATATTAAAAGTATATCAACAAATATAACAAAGTACATAATCAGTCCAGCAGAGAGACAATAGGGAGGCAGAGGTGAGTGTCTCAAGTGTAGCAGACACTGTGGAGAAATGGGTGTGTGTGTGTGTGTGTGTTGTGTGTAGGGCTGACACCTTCTGGTCGGCTGGTCGATTGTTCAGTCGATATGCTCTTGTCCGACCAAAATCTCATTGAAACAGCCTTTGAAAGATAACTACACGTGCATCCCCATGCGACAGCTTCGACGGCTCCAGACGGCTGAGTCTGTTTGTGTTATACACAGCACAGGCTGGAACAATAGAGCAGGGTCCTGTTTATTATTATTATTCTTATTATAAAATAAGACAAAAACAATTACCTTAAAATAGATCTGTATATTCCTCAATAGTTCTCGTGCTGGGATCACCAGTTGATAAAGTTCTATTTTCGGAAATCATGTGAATATGGGCAGGTCACCGGCTCTGAGTTTGTTGTTATCATTTCAGTATAAAATAATTAGGTTAAAAATAATTTAATAAGCTGCAAATAGCTTTTTATGTTTATTTATAATTAATTTAGGCTACCAGGTAGAGTGCACTCAGTGCACTGTGACCAATTTAGTTAATATAGAGATAACCTGCAGATTGGTTGAAGAGTATGTAGAATTTCAGTCGACCAAGATTTTCTTTGGTTGACTACAGCCCTAGTTGTGTGGTGTTATAGTCTGTGGTCTCCACTACTGTTGTACAGTCTTGTGGCAGCAGGTACAAATGAGCGCCTGAAGCGCTCCGTTTTGCACCTGGGTGGGATGATTCAGTGGCTGAATGAGCGCCTATCTGCCACAGCTCATCACACAGGGGGTGAGAGGGGTTCTCTAGGATGGCTTTGCTCTTGTCCTTCATCTTCCTCTCTGCCACTGACTCCAGATTGTGCAGTTCCAGCCTGACCGCAGAGCTGGCCTTCCTCACCAGCTTGTTCAGTCTGCTTGCCTCAACAGCTCTGATGCCACCACCCCAGCACACCACAACAAAGAACAGTGCACTGGCTACTAGACTGGTAGAAGATCCTCAGTAGCCTGTTGCACACACTGAAGGACCAGAGTCTCCTCAGGAAGAACAGTCTGCTCTGTCCCTTCCTGAAGAGAACAGTCCAGTTTATTGTTGATTTGGATCCCAAGTGACTTGTATGAATCCACCCTCTCCACTTCCTCTCCCTGGATGGTAACAGGGACAAGAGACCTCCTCTTCCTCCGGTAGTCAACCACCAGCTCTGCGGTCTTGCTGATATTGAGCTTCAGGTGATTGTTGTTGCACCATGTGATGAAGCTCTCTATCAGTCCTCTGCACTCCTCCTGTTTGTCATTGTTGATGCATCCAACAATGGAGGAGTAGTCTGAAAACCTTTGGAGGTGGCAGGAACCAGAGTTGAAGCGGAAATCTGAGGTGTAGAGAGTGAAGAGGAATGGCGCCAGTACAGTTCCTTGCGGTGTTGCTGACCACAACCTCAGAGGCACAGCCATCCACTCTGACATACTTTAGTTGGCCAGTGAGGTAGTCCATGATCCCTGATGCAGTGTGAGCGTTCAGTTGTATCACCAGAAGCTTTAGATATATTCGTATCATCGACTCCTGTCTCATAAGTGTGTGTAAACACTGTTTTGTGGAGCAGTTTTTACAACAGAGGAGGTTAAATAAAAGTGAGTGATGCAACACAGCTACTAAGCTACGATAGCTTCTTCCATTTTTGACTCTCCGGCTCTCCATCCCCTCAAATGTCAGCATCATTGAGACGGATTACTATTGGTCAACGGTGCAACTTGACGCAAATGACGAAGGTTGACTTCGCCACCGCAAGCTAATCCACTAATTGTGGTGATTCCACTGGAATGAACTGCCGGACTGCATTGCCGGCACCAATTGTCGATAAGCAAAAGAGCATTCAAAAATTGTCAGGAATATGCATCCCGCTGCCCACTTGCCGGTGCGCGTGCATATGTATCCTCGTGCATGTGCATGAGATACAGACAAAATGGAGATCTGCTCATAAAAATATTGCTCTATTGTCCCACTTGTGGTGAAAAACTCCATAGAGTACCTTTAAGGTAGCTAGCAAAGATTCTGTGAGGGCCACTGTAACCACATGCCCCTCCTTGGACACATCTCTAGACAGTACATGTTTGACCTGAACATTAAGACATAATCATCAATTCTGACAATTCATTATTTAGAAGTAAAAACATTGAATATTTCCAGCTCCTCTGTTTTCTTCAATTCAGTCAGACAGATACACAAATTGAAGTCATTATATTGGAATGCGGGAACTTGATATGTCGTTGATTTAATTAAAGTAATGGACTGATCATTTAAAAAAAATTTTAAACATATTAATCTTATTAATAATTTCTCAATTATTGTTGATCAATATTTAAAATAATACATTTTACAAGCCTGATATTATTTCAATTAATAGTTAAATTTATTAATTTAATTTAGCCTGCAGCTGCTCAGGTGAAGGCAGCTCCCAGTATTAAGTATATAAGTGAAGCAGAGAGCAAGTGGAAGAGAGATAACATGCTCTGCAGATTATTCCAGGTTGGATGGAACGTGACAGTGTTTCCATTTATTTATCTATTTTCACACCCTACACACACATGCACACACACAAACACACACACATCATGCAGTACAGTAAAAAATCACCAATGTACATACAATCTGAGCACGGACCGAGCCGCATGAGATAAACACAGGTATGGCTGGTGGAAAATGACTCTGTTATTGGGTCCTGAATGGAATTGGAGCCCTGTGGGGGCTGATGACAGCTCTCGTGTTGTTTACGGTGTGTGCGTTGTTCCATCTCATGATTGCCATGTCACTGGCAGCTCCTCCACATCTGTGTCTCAACGTTGTGTTAACGCGACTTTACATGGAGCTCATGTCGCCGCTGACAGTGACGAGGAACAGCCAGCAGCAATCTGCTCTGTAGAGGGTGGATGCATGGACCTGAGTTTGTTTGTGTGTGTGTGTACAAAAGGGTGAAACATAAAGCCATGGCTCTAAATCACCCACAATAAAAACAAGCAAGGGGAAAATCTATAGAATTATTCATGGCTACTTTTTTTATTCAACAGAAAGATGACAGCGTGAGGCAGCAGCAGCGACAGACACAAACCCCATGGTACATTTCTGAGATGAGAAAATAAACTGAATCAATATCCCCATTGATGCCATGTGGCAGAGATTGATACTCTGCTGGTGCATATGAAATATGCATGCATTTCTAAATCCGAAAATATTGTTTTTGTGGAATCAACCCGTTAGGCTGCGGCAAAATTTTAGATTGTGTTACAGCTGGTTGAGAATTCACACGCCTCCGCCCTTTGCGGTACAGATCGGTATCTGAAACCCTGTCTAATGTCAATCATTTGATGCCACTGTCTAATGATTACCTCACATAGTGAGTCACTCCCAGAATATCATGAAATGCTGAATTTAATAGATTTCTCCTATGTTTGTCATTCCCTGGGAGAGCACACACACACACAAACACACACACACACACAGTAAAACCCTGCTGTGTACCTGGATGAACAGCAGCACTGCTAGGTTCTTCATGTGCACGTCAATAAGATCATGTTGATGGGTCTACAACTCAAACTGTCGAGCTAAGATTTGATAAGCAGAGATTGTGTGTGGAAGCAGACAGTATGCAGACTAAAGTGTACTGTTGTATGCTGATGATCTCAGTCTCAATTAATCTATTAACATTAGTACTTATAGTCCATGTTTGGACTAAACTTTTTGAAAATTCACTGCATTTCTCTAACCCTCTGTTGTTTTGCTGCTTCTTCTCTCTTTTCACTCAGGGCCCTTTCACAGCTAACTCTTTTCGGACTTTTCACCTTGGTCCAACGAAAAGAGCTGGTCTTGGTCCGGATCTAATTGAACCATGGTTCGGTTCGTTTCTAGCGTGAAAATGTTTTTTGGATGGTTCTGACTTTCGGACCAATTACAGGTAGTTCTAGCAGTCTATGGTCAGCTGGCAACTGGTAAAAGGAAAAACAACGCAACAAAACAAAATGGGCCGCAGTAGCACACGGGGAGTGTGTGCTACTCCCCGTGTGCTAATGTTTAATTATAATTATTATTATAGCAGCAACTAAATGAATCTGTTCATTAATTTTTCTCCATTCAAACTGCGATAGAAGGCTACCCGCTGAATTGACAAACCAGTCAATTACAGGTACAGGGAGATGCAGCTAACGTACTTTGGGTGATGACGACAGGATGTAGGTATGTCATGTATAGTTCTTTAGTGCGCTCACATAATTGCAAACCAAAACTAATCGGATCAAATACATACAATGTAACAAAAGGCTTTTCTCTGGCTTCTCTCTGCTGGACCATCCTGGGGCCTCAGCCAAATGTTGATCTGGATCATTGTCCCCCAGGAGCCTCTCCTTGCCTCCCCCTAGTTTGCATGCTCTCAATTCATCCTCTTGGCACCATCGCAATTTTCACGACAGTCTATCCAACAGTTGTGAGACATTTCACCAAAAAATCTAAAATTCCAACCTTAAGGCACTAGAGGAAAGGTCAGAGGATCACCAAAATCAGAGTGATTCATGTCTATACAAAATTTCATAATAATTCATCCAGTCTGTTACAGTAACAGAACGAGAACCACCCTAGAGCCCTGTCGCTAGTGTGACTTAAGAT
>NTHP01001167.1:0-22823 GCA_003416845.1 Oplegnathus fasciatus | reverse complement strand
ATGCTTGTAGAAGAGCCTGAGTGCGATTCTGAGGGCAGTATCTTTGACGAGGGTTATGAGTACCTTGGCGACGAGAAACACGGCTCCTGTTGCTCTAAGGGCATTTTAAGCTCACAAGAGTACGCATCTAATCTTAACAGACATTCAAAGGCAGGCGGGGTGTAACCTGCCTCCTACTTTGAAATGAATAGGGAGGGGTGATGGACTTCACTACACTTTACCGATTAGAAACGTCCCCTCAACAGCAGATGGCGTATAATCAACAACAACAAATGCAACAACAGCAAACCGATACAGTTCTTCCTTCAAACAAGCCAGAGGCTCCGGCTTATCCGGAGGCAGAGGAAGGGGCTGAAGGTTCAGGTCAGTTTGCAGAAACATATAGACAAGAACGCCCTGCAGCAGACTTCAAACAGCGCATGGGTATTGTGAAGAATAACATGCTGCAAGACGTGCAGGGCAATCGCTTCACTAATTTAGAAATGGAACGTGTCGGCAGTATCGCAGAGAATGCACGTAAACAGGTTGAGTCCGGGGCCTTGACTAAAGCAGAGGCACAGCAAGTCTTAATAAAAGCCATTCAAGAAGACAGCAAGAATATTAGTGGCTGGATGCGTGGAAAGCCTGAGACTCCTTGGTATGCGCGTGCTGATGCAGACCACATTCAAGATTTCGTACTTCAAAACAAACAGTCTTTTCACGAGTTAAACCGGCTGAAGAGAGAGGTCAAAGAAGAACGAGCTCTTTTAGAGAATGTTTACGATAAGAAATCACCTAAGTATCAGAAGGCAACACAAGCTCTAGGGCAAAAAGCACAAAGACTCACCCAGCTAGAACAGACACTTCAGCAAGGCCTGTATGGAGGGGAGGTTCTTGATGGTCTGATAGGTGTTAACCAAGCCAGATCGGAGGATGCACCTGTATGAAACAACCCCCAGAAAAGAAAGAGCCAGGGACTGCTTTTGAAAATGCTCTTAAGCAAACATCATATGGAAGTTACGGAGTATATCGACTACCTCCAAAGACAGAAACCGAACAAGAGGCTGCCAAGAAGGCTGCAGCTAAGAAAGCTGCTGAGGCTAAGAAGGTTAAGAAGGCTGCCGAAGCCAAGAAAGGAGGTGCTTTACCTTCGGGAGTCCTAAACAGTGCAGACCCCCAAAATCCTCAGCAACCACGTTCAGGTGCTACCACGGGAGCTGCCAGTAAGAATACGGGAGCTCTGAAGGGTGCTGATGCTTCGAAGGGTATATGGAACTTTGGCCTTACAGAACCTGTCAATACAAGCACTCCCCCTAAGAACGAGAAAGATCCCTTCGCTTGGGACTACAAACTAGGCACCCCTGTTAAAAAAGAAGAGCCTGCTGGAAAGGCAGCGAAAGCGAAAACACAGAAAGAAGGATTGTACTGGGAGGGAGGTTTACAAGATCCTGTTCTTTTCGGAGATGATGCCAAGAAGGCTGCCGGTAAGAAAACCGCTGCTGATAAGAAGGTGGATAAATGGGAAGAGTTTCGGCAACGGGAGCTCAAGGATCTGCAAAAGCATTATCCTGGTCTTAAATTCAGACCTCCAGAAGGGATGTCGCCTGACTTTTACAAGTGGGCCACGCAAACGAAAAAGATGACCCCCGAGGAAGCTGTTGAGCTTTATAAACGTAAAAGTTCCGGAGATCTTTTAATAGAGCCTGAAGCAGATGATTCAGGTGTTATGCGCTTCGCGAAAGGGGCTGCCAATGTAACTGCTCCTGTACTAGAGACTGCTGCCAAAACAGTTGGAGCCTACGCTCAAGAGGTACCTTGGCAAGTTATGAACTGGGGTGCGAGAACTGCAGAGGATTTCGCCAAGTACAGAGAAGAACGGGTGGATTCTCCTGATCGGTTAATAAATATACTGGGTGAAGATGCAGATGAAGCTTTGGCTAGTGTAGGGATCTACTCGCAAGCCGATGGTACATACAAAGACGAGGCTGGCAAGGTCTTTTCAGGGAAATGGGAAGCAATGTTCGAGGGAGCTCAACGTGGCTTAGGAGGGGAAAGTCCTAAGCCTGTGATTCCTGAGATCTATGATGCAGGAAAGGCTTGGATGGAGTATACAGATCCCAGTCCAGAAGGGCAGACTATTGCAACCTCAGGTGCTAAGACGGAAGAGGAGGCAGGAGAAGCTGTTGATGCGACGAACTCCGAAGTAGCTGCCCCTCCTAGCGCACAGCAAGAGCAAGAAAAGAATGATAATAAGCCGCAGGATGGTAAATCTACTAGCGAGGCAGCTGTTGACGGTGGTGAAACTGCCAGTGGGGATGAGAATCCCAATGCAGGTGACAAGGTACGCCAAGAAGGTGGTTCTGAGGAAGATGCATTAAAAGCAGATTATGTAGAATACAATGTGCCCAAAGGCATGATGACAGAACCTCTCCGTAAGCAGCTAAATACAATGCCTCCTGCTACTGAAGCAGAGACTGGTTTCTTCGAGTCCCCTGCATTTCAAACATCTCTTCTTACTTTCGGTCTAGCTATGTTGATGGGGAAGGACAGTAATGATGCATTGCGTATTGCAGGAAATGCATACTACCAAGAGAATTACAAAACCACCGGCGAGTATAAAGAACTTAAGAAATACAGTGTACCTGATTCTGTTATCTACCAAGCCGTAGCTACGGATGACTGGACTGAGGTTCAGAAGTGGTACGATACGGGTAAGAAAGCCTTTGATGAGGCAGAGAAGAAACGTATCGAAGCTATGAACCCATACAAAGATCTGGGCAGTACACAGGAAGTGGTTCTGAAGGATCTGTTGCAACAGAACAAGACATTGACTAAATCCATGGAAGACATCTGGATGGCGGGCAACATGGCGGAACAGTACAGACATGCACTTGACACAGGTGGAAATCTTAACCAGCTCGATGGCCTCTTAATGATGAACGTAATGCAACGGTTCATTGATCCAAATGCAACAGTACGTGGAGAGGATGTTACCCTTATTGAGGCACGGAAATCTATACCTCAGTGGGCACGGAATATGTACCACAAATTCTTTGGTCATTTGGAACCAGGGGATGAAGCTGGCTTCAAGGCCGCGTTTAATAGTATGTCACCTGGTGAGATGAATGACATGGTGACGCTCATTGAGAAAGGTGTTGCAACTCAGATGCAGGCAGCTCGCAGAGAGCTTGAAGGCTATAGTGCGTCTGCGTATAATGCAGGTATAGATACGCAATGGCATAGTTGGAACCAAGGTAGGTTCGCAACCTACATGACACCTTACGAAAAAGATCAGTTGCTGTTCGAAGAGAAGAAAAAGAAGCAGAACAAATAATAACTAAGAAGAAGAGGGTATACTTTAAATGGCTGACATTAGGAGTTGGGAGGATATTACTGCTGATCCTGCGTATCAGCAGCGGTCCGAAGCTGAGAAAATACGCACAGCGAAGAACTATGAGCGGTACGTGGCGGAGAAGACAGGAAAGCCTCCAGCTCAACGGCCACAGATTCTTGCAGCGAGAGATAAGGAAGCAGCGGCAGTGGCTTCAGGCGAAAGAGGTAACTGGGCTCAGCGGAATATTTATGAGCCTCTAACAGGCCAGAAAGATATTAGTACTAAGTTTGATGAGCAGCAGAAAACCGGTGTTAATGATTTTTCTGCTCAAGTCGGCGCAGGTGCGGATAGTCTGCAAGGTAGTATGTATCGTTTAATGGCAGAAGGTGCAGAGGCACTGGGCTGGAAGTCTTCCTCTGCTTATGCCATGAAACGCGCCAAGAATAACGAGGCCCTGGCAGAAGCAGTGACGCCCATGAGCACACGTGACATCCACGGCGTCGGGGATTTATTGAAATTCGGACTATATGGTTTCGGAAGATCACTTCCTGAAATGGGTGCCGCAATGGCACTTAGCGCCGTTCCCGTTATTGGCACAGGTGCATCGCTAGGTATGATGGCAGGTGCAGGTTACAGTCGAGCAAGAGCAGAGCAAGATAAGAATGATCTGGACAATCCACTTCTGGCAGCTACAACAGGAACACTTGGTGCTCTTGTAGGCCGAATGGGTCTGAAGGCTGGTGGTAACTGGGGTGGCCAGATTGCTCAGAAAACAGGTAAAGGAATCAAGGGTGTTGTAGGACAGGCCGTTAAAGGCGGTCTTGCAGAAACCCCCGAGGAGATCGTTCAAGAAGGTCTGGAATCTATTGGTGGTGGCGAGACACGTCCTGGCCATATTGCATATGCGGCTTGGGAAGGTGGTGCAGGTGGCTTAGCATCTGGTGCAGGCATGGGTGCAGGCAAAGGTGCATTTAACGTAGCTATTGGTCGCACGGAAGAAGGGGCTGCCAGTGGTGCGCGTTTCAAATCTTTGATCAACGTAGACCCAAATGCAAGAGGAAGGGCTAAGGCAGTTGAGGCTGCGACTGCTCGTGCCAACATGCGTCTCCTAATCAAAGAACGGGAAGAAGCAGGGCAGCCTATGACTCCAGAAGAGAAGGCAGCCTTGGTGCGTGATCAGATGCGTTTCGCGGAAGGTGCTACGATTGATGCATTCGGTCGTGTAATGGCAGATTTGCAAAAAGATGAGCGTCCTGTAGATGACAATTTGTTTGATGATTACATTCGTAAGAACGTGGCTAGTGTCAACGAAGGCCTAGGCTTGAAAGCTTCCAGAGCAGCTGCATCTACCGGCTTTACTGACCACGACCGCTCAACGTTTGCCAGTCAGGAGGAGGGCCTAGATAGAATCTTTAAGGCTCGTAAGCGCGTAGCAGATAACCACATAAGTGACCTTGCAGAGCTCCAAGTACAGGCAGAGGCACAAAGAGACCTTTATCAAGCACAAGCGGATCAGGCCACCACGGATCAAGAAAGAGCTAAACTGAATGCTACTGCGAAATACTGGCAGCAAGAGGCCGCTCAGCTTAGCTCACAAGCCGTTGACGTTGGTAAGATGTTCCAAAAGCTATCGGAAGCAGTTTCTGATAAAGGCGCTCTGCAGTCCCGTCGTGCAATGGCTATTGCTTACGATAACGAGCATAACACAAATCTGACAGATGCGCTGGATGATGCTGCGGCTGCGCAGGTATTTTCCAATAATCTTTCAAATCACAAGGCTTCACGAGAGAGAGGCATCGATACACGTAGGGGTGTCATGGGCGTGGCAGGTATGGCTTTCGGTGGTCTCCCTGCAATGGGTGCGCAGGTCGTACTCAGTGCGCTGGGTGGTAGCAGGACAAAGAACACTTTAAGCAGGATGACCAAGGCTGCAGATTTTTCTAAGATCCAAAGCGGCATTGCCCCTGTTATGAGTGGCAGCACTAAGACCATGCAATCCCTTCAAGCAGGCCAAGATAGCTTTGTCGAGGGTATCCTTCAAGGAAAGGAATCAAGGGATTATTACCGGAAAGGTACACCTGAAGAGCAGGCAGCTGAACTGAAGAAACGAGAAAAAGTGAGTCGTGCAATTCTTCGTGCCTCTCGTCGTAAAATTTCAAACTTCGAAACGTACTATCCTGATACTAAAAACAGCACCACGCTTGTTTATATGAAAGAAGCGCAGCAGCAAATGGAGAAAGAGCTTAATGCTTATTTCCACACTAAGGATATTAAGCATTTAGATAACTTTGACAGGTTTACTAAAGAATTTGAGGCAAGAGTGACAGAACTTAATCTTTCTAAAGGAAAGAGAGTTGTAGCTACGGACCAACAAAAGTTTGAAGAGCAAGAAGCTCGAAAAACACCACAGAGAAGGCAAACAGAACAACGTATCCGTGACAATGAGATAGCTAATTCACGTAGCGCATATGATGCATTTGACAGACGAACTCCTCGTTATGACGTACTTGTAAAACGAAAGCTAGAAGATCTTCTTCTTGACATGCAAGATGCGCAGACTCAAGGGGACATCTACACTTACAATCTGCTTAAGTCTGAATTTGTGGCTGAGTTTCGTAAAGCAAGAACTGAGGCTCGCACTAATAACATGTACGAAAAAGAACGTACACTTCGTCAATGGGCGAATCTGGAAAGAAGAAGGGAAGTTGACCTTGAAGGCGCAAGAGCTGAACTTGATCACTTCGTAAAGACCAATCCTGGTCCTGCTTTCCCTGCTACAACTATTACCAAACTAACTAATCTTTTGGACAGTGCTGAGAGACAGATCACAGACCCTGAGACTTTTGCAGATCTGATGGAAGCTTACAAGATAGAGATGGATGCTGCAGAAATCTTTGCTGAGGTAAATGGAACTACTGTCAAGGTTTCAGATGCAGACCGCGCTAAGATTGAAAGTACTCGATTGACAGACATCAATACCTTCGTAGAACTTGTAGACAGATTCCGCAAGACGCATCCTTCTGTAGATCCAGCCGTTTCTAAAGCCCTGGATGATAAGTTACTGGAGATGATGCAGGCTGCAAATGCCCAAGATGATACAGCTTATCGCCTAGCTAAGAAAGAGTATGATGCTAGCTTCCGTAATGCAGTTACTACGTATAAAGATGCGTACGTCCAGCCTAAGACACAGCATCAGCTAGATCAAGAGCGCTTTGAGCGCACGGCAGACACAGAGATTATTGATAAGGAGATTCAGCTTCTTCAAGCAACTGCGGGTAACAATCTAAACCCTACAACACTGCAAGCTCTTTTGGACCGTGCCAAGGAACTTCGGAAAGCTATTTCAGATCCGGCAAGCTTTAAGCATCAGCTTAAGATGGCACGTAAAGAACTAAGGGCGGCTCGTGCAGATGTTGCGATAGAGAAGAAAGACCTTTCTCCATTAGAGAAAGAGCAACGTAAGACTGCACAACAAAAAGACCTTGCAAAGGCAAAAGCAGAGGCAGAGACAATCAAAACAGAGCATCCTCTTAACATGACGGATACTGCTCGTCTTAACCGGGCGCTGGCCTCATTGGAAGCTTCAGTAGACTCCCCTGATTTTGGCCCTCGCAAAGCAATCTTCAATAATATTGCAGAGAAATTGAAGATTGATTACGCAAGTGTTCGAGAAAAGAAGACTGCTGCAGAGCTAGCAGCAGAGGCTTACAACCGGCAGCAAGGTTTTAATCAGCTAAGCGATGCACTCCAGGTCTTCAAAAACAATAACCCTCAAGTTACTGATTTCAAAGAACTGGATGACTTACTGCTCGACTTGCAAAACAACTTGAATGACCCCTCTGCCTTCAAACTGATTCTTTCCAAGTTCAAAACAGCCTACCAGGCTAAAGTAGCTAACATCCGTACAACTAAGAAAACTGCAAAAGAGATTAAGAAAGCATACGAAGGTCATTTACAACAGTACAAGGAAGAGCTCGCAAGAACCAGAGATGCTGTAACTGCAGAGCGCGAGGCTTCCGAAGGCAAGTATACGGACAGGAAATTTATAAGAGAAACCACTGTCATGCATCCAGGTGGTAAAGGGATTAAAGAGGTTATTCTTGAAGAGTGGGTTGTTACTAAAACAGCAGATGGTAAGTATCAGTTGCAGAGGGAGGCTGCAGATATCTTCCCAGAAGTTACTGTTATCTTGGATGATGATACAGCTCTTGAAGCAGAGATTGCAAAAAGAAAGCTCAAGGATAATGGTCTTGTGGGTACAGAAGGTCGCTACCGTTATGACGAGGTTAACGCTCGAATGAAGCAATGGGCGGAAAATCAAGAGACTTTCAGACAGACAGAGTTTGAGGAGGCAACTGACTCCTTTGTAGAGAAGGCAGCTAAAGAATACCAGCGCACAGCAGATGCGCGTGAAGCTTCAGATAAGACCCTAGACGCTATGAAGTTGCGTTTGAAGAATTTCATAGAAGCATGGTCTGACAAGAAAGGAACTATGGAATTCTATGAGAAGTTAATGAATACCTTAGGTTTTGCCCCTATTCAGATTCGCGCACTGGTCCAGTCTCCTACAGCTTTTTCAGCTAGACTTTATAAAGAACTGGCAGCTATGCACAAGCAACAAGTTGAATGGGCTCGTGAATTGGGAGACAAGTCCCTTGTAGACCCTAAGCTTGCAAACTTCAAAGCAGACTTTGGCAGTCGTTTCGATACTAAACGTGATCTGCTTGTAGAGCTTCAAGATATTCTGAAAGTACATCAGGAGATTGAAGGACAGTTTGCAGCTTACAAGATGGGTGGTGATATTTCTTTTGAGCAAGACCATTATATGAAACTTCTTGATTTCATGGTGATGGATAGCACAGATCGTGATCGCATCACGCAGATGATCCGTAATCTGAATAAAGACATTAATATCTATGACCTCAGCTTTACAGAATCACGTAGACGTCTTAACAAAGCAAAACGCACTATTAGCAGAGAGATGAGACAAGCTAGTGCTACATTCAGAAAACTGTCAGATGACAGCAAGAAGAGACGGGGCTTGGAACAGGATATTAAGAACTTGCAGGCGTTTCTCAGAGGAAAGCTTCAAGAAACTGTAGATGCAAAAGATAGAACTGTTCTCATGAGTGAAGAGGAACGTGCAGCTTTCCTAGAGGTTATCGAGGGCCTTGAAGCTATCACTGACCGTAAGCAACTGGGTCAATCTCAGCGCATGTTTACGCAAGCCCTTACTCTGACAAACCAGACCCGTAAAGCTGCGCTTCGTAAGCTTCTCAAAGAACAGGCAGAGTGGATGCGGGAATGGGATTCTTTTGTTGCTGAAGAGATGCGAGTAACTAAGCGTGCAGAAAAAGAGAAAGTGCGCAGTACTCTAAAAGACAAGAGGGCTGCTGACAAGTGGGTGAGAGATTTCCTAGATGCACAGGCTCGATTCAACAAGGCTATTAATGACCTCGCAACTTACACCGAAACTGAAAAGCAGGAGCTGCGGGATACTGTAGAAACTCTGCGACTTCTGACTACACCAGAAGCTTTGAAGCGAGGCATTACTCTCATAGAGGATGTGCTTAAAGGTAAGACTACGCTTGAACATACTAAGACTCAAATCGAGATTGACCGTATGAATGCGAGAGCCAGTCAGGCTGCACAGACTCAAGAGAACCAACGTCGTGCTCTTTATCAAACTATTGAAGAAACCTTACAAGATGTGCTGCAGAAGAGAGATGAGATTCAATTACGTGACCTGTTGGAGTCAGAAGATGCTGCTGATGCTGAAAAGTCTGCTCTTCTTTTGGATGCGGATAATGCAATTGCTGGTTTGAATCTACTTAAGGCTGCACAAGATCTTTCCTCTGTTCTGAATCCTAGAGAGATGAGGGACATTGAAACCCTTCTGACCGGTTTGCGCTCTGCACCTAATCGCGAAGCACTTACACAGGCAGAGACTCTAATGTCTCAAGCCTTGATTAGCAGCACACCAGGGTCTGAAAGAGATACCCTTCTTGAGAGTGTTGCAAACATGCAAGAGGCATGGGCAGAGCAACGGCTTAACGAGATAAGTCCAGAAGATGCCATCAGAGCAGCAGAGCTTCAAGCTGCTGCGGATCTCCGGGATTTTGCTAAACTGTATTCTCAGAACGCTACTGAAGAGCGCAAGCTTCTTCAAACCATACACTCAGCCCTGAAGCAACCTTCTCGGTTGATACGTAACAGTCTTATCCGTGAAGCTCTTGAGCAAGTTATTAAAGGTAATTGGCCTAAAGCAGAGGGCCGTGAGCTTTATAATAAATTCTATCCTTTGGTACAACCTACAGCGCGTAGACAACTTTCGACCAAAGATCAGATTGCGTTTAATTCTCTTGTGTCTGCACACCTCAGAGACCTTATGGCAAGCACTCCTCTCGAAGGATGGAAGTCTCAAACTCTGGCAGGTCCCGTTAGACCGGGTATGAAGCGTCTGGTTCATGTTCGTAAGTCAACAGATGGTCGTTTCACTATGTCTATGCAGAACGTTGCTAGAGGTAAGTGGGAGATTAGCATTACCGACAAAAACGCACCTCCAGGTGCTGATGTTACGCAGACTGTTGAAGGTAACAGAGAAGATGCAGAAAGAGCAGTAGATGCTCGTTTGAAAGATTTAAGAAGAGAAGAGGCGTTCAGTCTGGTAAGTTCCGGCACTGAACCTAAATCTGCGATCTCCGATGACGCTAAAGGACTCTTGGCCAACATCAAGGCAGCACTTGAAGCGGGAGGTAAAGGTAAGAAAGGTGGCAGCAAGAGTGCTACCCTTGCAAGCATTATGGGTGTTCTTGGTACTGCAGGTCTTGTGGCTGCCAGTATGTTTTCGTCCATGCCTGCCATGGCAGCTGTAGGGCCTGAGATGGTTCCTTCTATCATGAATGCGGCTTCAAGTATTCTCGTGACTGGCTCCACTGGTCTCCTTCTCGGTAAGGCAGTTCTTTTGGGAGCTAAAGACATTAAGCAGTTTCCTCTTATCAACTACCTCAAAGGACGTATCGAGGCCGTGCTAGGGGATAATCTGTTCCGTAAAAATACTAAGCCTGTTATTCTAGCAGACATGATGCCTGCTCTTTTTGAGAAAGTAGTTGGTGAAGTTCGGAAATCTCTTCGGACCAAGAATACACCTAAGAACTTTAAAAGAGATTGGGTGAAAGGTAAGTCTGCAGGGCACGTTTTGACTACCGAAGGAGGCTATCGTCTCACCTTAACAGAAGCTGGTCTCTCAGTGAGCGACCCTAGCGGCATCGTTATTCTGTCTCAGCAAAAACAGGGTGTGAACTCTAAACAGAATGCAGTGGAATTTTTCCTGAATAAGGTACTTGAAGCGGAAGCTCAGCGGTTTGTCAATGCGGTATATATGTCCGAGGCTCAGGTCCGTAAGCTCAATAAAGAAATGAAAGAGATGCGTCAAGAGTTAATCAGACGTGGCAAGAAAGACATCCCTGCACTCTCTATCATTGAAACTGCACCTACTCAAGGTTCTCTGACTACCAACAGAAAGACGGAGCAAGCTTCTGAGTTTGCACCTGTAGACCATCCAGGTTCTGCTTTTGAAACTCATGATATAGATGTTCTTTCTTTTCCTCAGCTTGCGATACTTTTCGCACCTACAACTAGAGCAGAAGAAGTACTCAAGATGACTGGTGATTTCCAAACAGAAGACGAATGGGACGAGGCAGTAGAAGAACAGCTGAAGCTTACAGAAGATGAGGAGTTAAACCTTGGACAGGCTACAGCTTTCAAACCTGATAAGGATAGCCGTGAGGTTCGACAGGTAGATACTTCGAGAGGTAACTATACGCTCGTCTATACGAAGAATACCGACCTTGGACCTGAAAAGAATATTGAAGGTGTTCCTGTCAACGGGTATCAAGTAGCAATTTACAATAAAGCAGGTGACCTGATCACAGAAGGTGTGGCAGAAGATGAGCCAGGGATTTATGATCTTTTAGAAGATACTCGTCTCAAGCAAGCTCGTAGATTTGTAAACACCGCTTCTATGGCTCCTGAAGTTAAAAAGGAAATCGAGGAAGAAAAGAAAGGATTTGCTGAGATAGTCAAAGCAGGCACCATTTCTAAACCAAGAGCTCCTAAAGTTGCGGCGCACCAAGATTCTTGGGCAACTGCCCACTTCGTAGCTCCTTCGTACAGCCTTTTCAGAAGAGGCCAGCGAGTTCCTGTTATTGCTTCCACCCATAAAACCTTCACTGTTCAGCTAACAGATAGCAAGGGTAATAAAGTTCAACTTGAAGTGGACAAGAAGACAGGCGCACCTCTTAAAGATTTTGGAGGTGGTTTGCGTGTTAACTTCTCTTATCATGTGACTAAAGAATCAGTATCTAAAGGATACAAGAAGGCAGATTTTGAGTTCCTAAAGCCACTGATCGAACATCTCCTTAAGGATAACCGGATCACCCGTATCAATGATCTTATCAAGGCGGATAGGGCAAACGAGCAACTCGTTGCGGAGAACACTGAAGGCATGCTGCAGATTATTGATAAAGTGCAAGAGCTGACAGTGGAAGAACTGGATGCCATTCTGCAAGACATCAACAAGACTGCTAAAAAGCATTTCACTCACGAGAAGCTAGGTGTCCCTCCATTTGTCAAATATGGTGCAAGACCTTTCAACTATATCAAGGCTCGTGTAGATCAACTGTTAGAAACAGATGACGCTAAAGCTCTTGGTGAACTTATTGCACGTGCTAAGACAACAGATGAAACTGTCTGGGATGCCATTGTAAGAAACATCAGCCCTGCAGCAGCTAAGAAGTTCTCCCATGCTGCTGTTACAGCAATGCAGGTGGAGAAGCCTGTTACAAAGCAGAAAGCACCTGTAGAGGCGGACAGTGAAAAGGCTCCTTCCGAAGAGGCGGGAGAAGCAGAGGTCTCAGAAGCAGGCCAGGAGGCTGAAGTTGCACCTGGACCTGCTCAAGAAGCACAAGCAGATGTTCAGAAGGAAGAACAGCAAGAAGTGGCTCCGAGAGAAGCACTACCTACTGAGAGACAGCCTGTTCCTGCGAAGTTTAAGCAAATGAATCTGACGCAAAAGAAAGATTATTTGCTTCAGAAGATTCAAGAAATTTATCAGAAGATTAACAAGATTGATTACAGAACTTCTAATCTCTCTGAAAAGACTCTAGAAAATAAATGGGTTGCTGTTCAAAAGCTACAGCAAACTCTGGCAGATACTTTCGATACTTTATCTACAGATGAGCGTGCGGTTATTGCACCGTTCTGTGATAATTTTGAACAAACCCTGAAGCTTGAAAACTGGTTACGGCCTATGCCTGCAGATCTGTTAACAGATTGGCTACAGGACAATGGTTCCCCAGAGACAATGGAGCCTTCAAGAATTAAGGTTGAAGACTATGATGGTGCTATTAAAGATGCTCCAGAAGGAACATGGTTGATCATACAGGCAGAGGATGGAACTGAAACGCTTAACTTTAAGTTCCGTGACAATGTACTAACATTATCCAGAAATCCAGGATCTCCATTGCCGCTGTATTCTATTTCCCTGATTGGTGGTCGTAAGACAGCGCCAAAAGCACTTTCAGCTACAGGTTTGCAAGGTGGTATGAAGGCTGACCGTGTGGCAGCGAAGGCGCTAGAAACATTCCAAGAACGTCTTGAGACTGCGGACAGTGAGGCATTAGGTGCCTACCTGCGTGGAGAAACTGAACTGGCTCCGGCTGCCGAGGTAGAAGCAGAAGCAGCCCCAGAAGCACAAGCAGATGTTCAGAAGGAGGAACAGCAGGCGAAGCCTACTACACTACCTCCAACGCAAGTACCTAGAGCAACTAAGTTCAACAAGCTCTCACCTAAAGCGAAAAAGAATAAGCTTCTTAAGGATCTTCTGGCTATTTTCACCAGGGAAAGAGATATATGGTATGAGACTAAAGATATCTCAGAGGCTTACAGAGAGACAAGATTTAAGGTCCTGGATGACAAGCGTAAGGAGTATGCGAATAACGTTGCGCGTATGACAGACGAGGAACGTGCTTTTGTGGAACCATTCCTGAATGGCTTTGAGCAAGAACTTGCTATTGCAAGATGGGCGGGCACTGTAAGCGATACGCTCTTAGAGGACTGGCTGGAATCACTTGGAAACCCTGCCACCTTGCAACCCCTGCCTCCTAAAGTTGTGGACTATGAAGGCGAAGATTGGTTCGCTTCCCCTGAGGGTCAATGGTTCTGGTGGGACGATCCCGTAAAAGGACGCTCTTTAAGTTATCGCTATGGTAAGCACGGAATCTCCATGTACAGAAGCAAAACTGCAAAGGCTGCCATAGGCTATAACCTCAAAATAGGTAGTAGCGGCACAGACCAGAGTTACGTTACGTCGAAGTACAACGTTCTAGGCTCAGGCATTGCAGATCCCTTAACGGCTGGAGTGAAAGCCTTGCTAGATATTCTGCCTTATGAGGACGCGAATAAACTGCACAATCAGCTGCGCACAGATAATGCTGCACGTATAGAGGCGAAAGAGAGTGCGGTGCCGGAGGCGGAGGACGCTCCTGCTGAAACCTCTACTGAAGAAAAGACGCCTAAGCTTCCTACTACTCGTAAAGCTACAGTTAAGAAAGACTTCGCAGACATGGATCAAACAGAAAAGACTGAGAATCTACTCACAGACGTTCTGAATGTTTTCTCTGCGAGAATGGCACTGGGTCGTGGAGGTTCCGCTTCGCAAGAAACTGCACTCAAGCGCCGTCGGAAAGAGTTAGAGGATAAGATGGAAACCCTGACAGATGAAGAACGGGCTTTCGTTGAGACTCATCTGCAAAACTTTGAACAAGAAGCTTTCTTGGCAGAGTTTAGCAACAAGCCTGTAGATAAAGATATGTTGCAACAGTGGTTAGTATCTAATGACATCTCTCAACCTGCAGTTGCACTTCCACGTAGATTCTCCATCGCTAAAAGTTACGGATCTGATGTCCCTATAGGCACTTGGGAATCTCGCTCCGTGTATGACGGTTATAGAGGTGCCTCTTATAGGTTGGCAGGTAGTTCTCTTAAACTGATTGTTTCTTTTAAGAAGGATGGACCTTCCTTCTATAATATCTGGTCAGGAGATACAATTCTTGAAGGTCCTGTTCCCATCTTAGACATGCCTTTGGATGCAAATGGCAATGTTGATCCTTTCGACATGCTAGAGCAAGAGGTCAGGGATTTTAATGAAGCACGTGAGAAAGTAAAGGCAGAGCATGAGGAACATCAGGTAGCTGTTCGCAGTAATCCTGACTTGGCATCTCCTTTGTTTACAAACGTACGTGATGAGCAAATAGCAGCAGAACTTCCTCAAGTTATCAGTCCTCTCTTAGAAGACATGAGCGAAGAGAATCTCTTGAAAGCACTTCAAGTCATTTCCAAGATCTCCTTGGATGGGCGTGTAGGTGCGGTAAGAGATGCTTTCAGTGCAATCGGTTTAGATGTAAATTCTCCTTTTGCAAAAAGACTTATTCGTCAACTCAACAAGACCAGTGAGAATCTTGCGGACAGACAGCAGGTGCTCAAGAACTTCTATGAAAGAGAACCGGTCGATAGGACGGATCGCCGCTTTGTCCCTAACTTCTATGAGCAAGGCGGTGCAGACAGGGCAGCAGGTGAAGCAGTTCTAGCTTTAGAAGGCAAGACCCCAGAAGCTCAGATGAACACACTAGAGGTCTGGCTAGACCAATTGGTTCTAGACGAGCCTGCGGAAAGAGAGCTTATTGATGCTATCGTGAAGGCGCAAGAAGAGAAGACTGGTGAGGTTTCTCCTTTGCGTGAGTACTATGCAGAGGAAGATGCACAGGCTGCGTCTGAAGCAGAAGTTGAAGAAGAGGATGAGGCAGATGCAGCTGTTGCTGAGGCTGATGTTTCTTCGGATAAAGCTCCGCTTCCTATTACAGGGCGTGAGCCTCATGCAGGTAGCGATTTTGATGCACTCTCTTCTGATGAGAAACTCAAGAACGTTTTGCTAGAAACCTTGAAGGATTTGTCAGCGGAACAACAAGAGGCTCTTCAGGCTAACTATGATTCTTTGAGTAAAGAAGAACAAATGTTCTTAGGTCCTTATCTGGACGGTCTGGACGATCTCATGAATACTGCGGATCTTCTAGGTGCCGAACTAACTCCGGAAATAGTTGATGCTTGGTTAGCAAAAAATAATTTCCCTAATGAGCCTATGGTCTTTGCAGGTCCTAAGATTGAAGTGTTCTCAGATCCTTCTAATCTACCAACAGAACAATGGGTTACGCCTGATAGAACACCAGAAGGTTACAGACGCTTTACTTACTATTCTGGAGACCTAGCTGTATCCGTTCAGATGACTCCTGATGGCACAAGTTATCAACTTCATGGCCCTGACGGGGATATTGGATATAGCGTGCCAATGCTTACATTGGATACAGATGATACAGGCTTGCCTGATCCTTTCTCTGTGGCAGAAGATGCATTACAAGATGCACTTGAAGAATATGAGGGAGAGGGAGATGCAGAGGTAGAAGATCAACAAGAGGCTGCTGCCGACAAGCTCCCACCTATTCCGTTAGCTACTCGTAGAATTAGCTTCAAACAATTGAGCGCACCGGAGAAAGTAAAGGCTCTTCTTACTAGCCTGTTGAAACTGCGTGCAGACGAAAGTGCACACTTTGCTGATCTGCGAAATGCCAAGAACAAGCGAGCGTATGGAAGTTCAAAGGCAGCCTACCAAGGACTGACTGACAAGCTCTCTGATGCCGAGTGGGATTTTGTAGCACCTTATCTTCAGAATTTCGAGCAAGAGGCTTTACTGGCAACATTCAGTGATACGCCAATTGACGAGAAATTTGCTGGAAGATTCCTGCAGCGTGAGGGTTTCCCAGAGGCCACTACCGAAAAACCTACAGTATTCGTAGATTCTCGTGAGTATGAAGATAGTGATAACGGGAAGAAGTGGAGCATTTCTACATTGAAGGGACGTACCGCTGAATTTACTACCGAGGATGGTTCTCACACCGTTTCATTATCTTTTGCACCTTCTGGCATGGCTATCTATACTATCAGAAATAATAATAACAATTATTCTACTGTTAGAGGGCCTATACCTATCCTGCCGGATCACATGGACTTTGACGAGTTAGGCAATATCTCTCCTTTTGCACTTTTAGAGGACGAGTTGAACTATACCACTGAACACCTTGCTAACGTTCGTGCAGCACTCGCTGAGAAAGGTCAAGGACCTTATACGCCTCCTCTGGATGAGCGTAATGAGAGTGCTATTGCAGACTTGGAAGAGAGTCTCGGGCTTCTGGTGGATCCCGAAACACTCACAGAAGAGAATCTGGAAATGGCTGTACTTGATCTCTTGCATGTGGACACGCAAGATCAGCAAGATGTGGTTAGAGAAATTTTACAGCATAATGAAGTAGATCCGGAATCTCAGGAAGCAAAAGACATTGTACGTCTGTTGAACAGAGGTATGAAGGCAATAACTGGAAAGACGCCATCTCTTAATGAGTTTTACGGCCCTGTTCAGCAAAGCGGAAGACTCTCCGACGTCGTACAAGCTTTTGACTCTTCCGAAGAAGAAGGTATCGCAAAAATGGCTCGCCTACTCAACGGACTCTCTGAAGCAGAGGCTGATTTGTACGACCCTCTTATGAATGAACTGATGGAAGCACTTTATGTAGACCCTAGATCTCTCGAAGCAAGAGAATTGTACACTGATATTCTCACACAGTACGAACAGTTGGAAGATCAGCGTCCAGCTCCAAGTGAAGGTACAGACACACGCCAACCTTTACCTGAGGCTCCTGCTGCGCCTGCTGCTGAACCAGATGCTGCTGAACCAGATGCTGCTGAACCAGATGCTGCTCCTCAGGCCGCACGGAAGCCTGTTCCTCCTACGCATTTAAGAGATACTCTCTTCTCCGAGGAGCGTCGTAAAACACTTGCTTCTTTACTTAAGCAGCATAGAAGAGCTGATGTTGCTTATGACGTAGCAGACGCTCTTTTAGAGAAGGATCCTGAAAATAAGGACCTTCAGAAGGAGGAGGCGAAGAAGGGCAAGACTTTGACAGGCGTAGTCACTAAAATCAGGGAAATGATGGGAGAGTATGAGGCAGATGAATGGGCTAGACTCGTTAATGAGACCATAGCGGAGAACAATGCAAAGAAGAGAATTCAAGCTATAGATGAAGATCTTTATAATGCTTACGAAATGAGTCATGAGCTCTGGGAAGCTAGCACTCGCTCCGAGATAGAAGCGGATAGACTTGCACAAGAGAGCTCCGATAGGCGCAGTGCCAGAAGTGATCAGTTGAGAGCGCTCAGAGATGATGCTGGTCTGGAGGGTCTCTCAGAAGAACAAGTTCAGGAGCTTAGGAGAGAAAGAGTATCAAGTATTGAAACTCTAGAAGACGCCTCAGAGTTTTTCAGCGCAGATTCTAGGTATGCAGATGTTATCGCAGATCGCCTGCAAGAGCTAGGGTATAATTTCTATAAAGAGGATATCGGCAAACCATCTTTCGCTGCATTCGCAGAACGTCTCCAGAACCCTATTTTTGATGACACAGATGTTCAACTTGTTCGCTCAATAATGGAAGAAGGACGGGAAGAAGGTGAGACACTTGAACTCTTGAGACCTCTCGCAATGCAATTCGAGGAGTCCGATTGGAATGACCTTCTTGTAAATGTAGACCCAGAGGCTGTTGCTCAGTATTCGCACAAGGAACTTACCCGCTTCATTGAGCCTCCCCCAGGGAAGCCTCTCAGAAGCCGAAGTGAGGCTACAGACACTCCACGGGTACCTTTGCGGAATGCTCTTGTTAGTGGTCTTCTTGGTCTGTATACGGGGGCACAGTCAACGTACCAGAAATCTTCAGGCAGGGTTGAAAAAGGGGGTGAAAAAGGGGGTAAGTCATACACTGAAGAGAATCAGGAGTGGGACAAGCATCTCGTAAAGATCTCTCAAGCCAAAATGTCTAGATATGTTAAGGAGCTCCAAAAACTCTCCGAGGAGTATTCTCCCGCCGAGTGGAATGCACTTTTGGAAGAGACAGTAGCTGCTTATCCAGAAGGCGATTTCGAAAATCCTTCACAGTTCTTGCACGAGGCTCTTGGAGCCAGAGCACAGGAAGGTTCCGGAAAGACTGAAGCTGCTTTACCCCCTAAGACTCGTAAGCCGAGAGATACTCGCTTTAATGCACCTCGGGTACGGGAGGTGGCTAAACATCTAGCAGGGTTGGCTTCTCTCATCGATACTCGGGAGCGCAATGCAGCTGCTCTTGCTAGTGACCCTCAGAGCACGGGACCTCTTGATGCACTTAGTCGCATAGCACAACAAGAGCAAGATCACCTGGATCACTTGAGAGAGTTGGCTAAGGAATACGAAGTGGCCGAATGGTCTAAGTTACTGGAAGGTATTCTTGCAGACAAGATTCATGCTGACCTTATAACTGCCAGACCTGCAGGCTACGATTATATTAAGGAGTTTAGTCACGCAGCTCTTGGAGTGCCTACCCTTTCAGAAGCCAAGAAGGCAGCAGAAGAGCGGGAGGCCTCTTTAGCTAAGACAGCTCATCTTGTAGATGCCAAGGCTCGCAGTGACAAGCTTGCGAATCTTTTCATGAAAGTGCAAGAGGAGCAGGAGAGAGAAGCTGAACTGGCAGCGGAACTAAATAAGGCCCCTGATAGTGATGTTCTTAATAGACTTTTGAAGGGTTCTGTAGATAGGAAGGAAGCCGTTAAGGTAGAGATCCGAGAAATGGCAGCCACCCTTCCTAAGGCCGAATGGGATCAACTCATTAGCGAGGTTCTGGAGACAAATCCAGGACTTAATCCAGCGGAATTCAATACGCTTATGTATGACCACGAGGCTCTTGGAGTTGAACCTGCTGTTACAGGAGAAGACAAAACTGCTTCGCCTGCAGTGTCTCCCCTTCCCACAAAGACAGATAAGTCTCAGGAGACAGAGGCTGAGCCAGAAGGTCCTGCGAAGCCTCCTGCAGATACTAACGAGCTTGAAGTGGATGAGGAGGATCCTAAATTCAATCAAGAAAAGAAGGACAAACTCGCTAATCTCTTCAGAGAAGATGCCAAGAATAGTGCAGCGTTAGAGAAAGTAATGGATCGGCTAGATGCTCGGCCTGAGGATGAAGCTTTGATGGAGCAGCAGGACGCTCTTATGGAAAGTAGGCAGGCTATTACAGCCAGTCTTACTGAAATGGCCGAGGAACACACCCCTGAGGAATGGACACATCTTGTCAACAGCACCTTGTCCGAGAATCCAGATATTGATTCAGAGATTTACAATGCTGAAGAATTCGATCAAGTCAATCTAGGGGTGCTTCCACGTGTAGAAATGGACGAGGAAGAGGGTGATGATGTAATACTTACGACAACTACTTCCACTCCTGTGGCCCCTAGGCTTCCAGGTAAACCCTACACGGCTATCGAGCGTAATAATGCTATTAATACGCTGAAACTTCTCAATCAGTCCTACATTAACTTACAGAAGGAGCAACAAAAAACTCCTGTGAATCAGCCTTTATTGGACCAACGCTCGGACTTGTTTGGTGCAATGGCCAAGGCACTTGCAGGCCTAGCAGAAAGATATTCCGTAGAGAACTGGAATGCTTTAATGGCGGATGCTGGTAGCGCAATCAGCGAGTTAAAGCTCCCTCCTGCGACACTGACACATGATGCCCTTAGAGTTACGCCTAAAGAAACCTCCAATGAGCTAGGTGCAGAACCCGAGGCAGAAGCAGATACGCAAGTAGGTGAATCTGAAGCTACCGCACAGGAAACTGAAGCCGAGGTTGATGAACAGGCGGCTGAAACTGCTGAAACTGCTGAAACAAGTACCACTTCTAATCTTCCTGTAACGGCAGGTGCTGCTCCGGAGCAAGACACCACTCAGATTAATAATCTGGCACAAGTAGAGGCCCAACCACAGCAAGAAACTACCGCACAGCCAAGTTCAGAAGTACAGGCGCTTACTCAGCAAATAGCTGCATTGCAGGCGCAAGTTGCACAGTTGGCAGGTGCATTGCAGAATCCTGCTCAGCCCCTCTCTCCTGAGGCTACTGTTGCGGCTGAAACAGCGCAAGAAGCCCCATCAGAGATGCAGGCGGAGGCTACCCCTAGCTCCACTACATACACTCCTGAAGGGCCTGTTAAGGCGATTTCAACGCAATCCGAGCTTCGTGAGACCATTCTTGCTGAAATCACTGCTGCTAACAAGCAACATGGTTTCGAAGACACACCTGCCGCTGTTGCAGCTGTACTGCAAGACCTTCGCAACAAGGTAAGTATGCTGGAAGATGTCACTAATCACGATGTAGCTAAAGCTATTCGTGGAGCGTATCCTGCCACTGCGACTGAAGCGGAAACTACTGCAGAAGTTCAGCCACAGCAAGAAGCAGAGGCATCTAAGGCACCTGAAGTCGATCCTCGACATGTTCGCAGCTACGATGATTTCTCTTCTGTGGAAGAGCTTATCGACAGACTGGCCGATGAACTTTCGGATAAATACGACGTTAACATTGATGTTACGGAGGAGATGAAGGAAGCTGCCTTTGACAGGGTTCTTGACTTATTGGAAGAGCGCCTAAGCAGTGGTGAAGGTGTAAGCGAAGCTGAAGTAATGTTCCGCTTGCAACGTGCTGTGCATCAAGGCTCTCGCAGAGGTCGTCTCTCCAGAGACGATGCCCCTGTAGAACGGCCCTATGTAGCTCCAACAGAAATAGCTGAAGATACTGACGGAGATGTCGAAACCGAAGAAGATGCTGACTATGATCGTGAGATCGAGGACGTATACTCCGGAAAGCAACGAGTACCTTTCAGAGATTTCGACCTAGAAGAAGCAGCGAATGGTAAAGGTCTTGGTCAATTACATATCGAGAAATACTTCAAGTACAAAGTTGCAGAACTTGATGAAGATACCCCTTACATGGATCTCCCTGAAGCCTTAAGAGAAGACCTCGAAGATGCAGTCATGCAGAAGCAACTTGAATTGGATAACAGAGATATGAAGATCGGTGAAGCTGAGCTTAACGAGATTCTGGATGCATATCTGAATGACTATGCTAACAATCCTGAGAAGTAT
Source organism: Oplegnathus fasciatus (assembly GCA_003416845.1). Classification (NCBI taxonomy): domain Eukaryota; kingdom Metazoa; phylum Chordata; class Actinopteri; order Centrarchiformes; family Oplegnathidae; genus Oplegnathus; species Oplegnathus fasciatus. The sequence continues at coordinate 1,410 of NTHP01001167.1, read as the reverse complement.
CCGGTTGAACAGAGAACTTCTTCTATTCTCTTGCCTCAGTTGAAGGCTGTCGTCAAGCGAGCTGCAAGATTGAAAGGTGTTGAGCTGGATACAGCTACTGCCAATAAGCTTGCTAAGCAGCTGAAGAAAGCCCAAGATTCTGGTAAGGAACTCCAATGGCGGGATGCAGATAAGCTCGTTACTGAGACTATCGAAGCTAAAGGTTGGGAAGATGACGAAGGCCCTCTAGCCCCAGGTCTCAAGGTTACGGATGCACATGAAGAAAGTTTCAATGCACTTACTGATGCTTTCAATGCAATGCTTGCAGATGGAGATCTTGAAGTACCAGAGAGTTTCCCTCGTATAGGAGAACTGGCTGTTGAAGGTAATGAAATCGTAATTCCTGGAACCCTTGTCCCAGGTCAGAAGCGTGTACAGTACAAGTACAAGGTCAAGATAGATCCTACTGACCCTGCTAATGCTATAGTCACTCTTCCTGACGGAAAGACTCAACTTCGTATCCAAGGAATGAAAGATTTTAAGTTTAACGGTAAGTTTGACGGTGCCAAGATTCTGGTCGCTCTAGATCAAATAGATACTATGTTCAAGAACAGACTAAAGGCGCAGGACAAGTATGAAATGGCTAAGCGTAACGTGGAGTATGCCAAGGCTAATAACCAAAGACCGAAGCAGAAAGACCTTAATACCATAGCCAAGGGTGAGGTATCTATGGTGGGTGCTAAGCCTACAGGTATTAAATCTGTAACTGAAGAGCTGCTACCTGTGCAACAACCTACCTCAGCTGCCGCTAATAAAATAGCTAAGGCTAAGAGAGACGCACCTCCTCAGAATTCTTTAGATCCAGGCATTCCATTACGGGAAAATGTCTTTAAGACTCTTGCAACTGCGCTAGGCCTGAATCCGAAAGATCTTGAGAAAGCGCCTGGTGTTGTTGAACTAGACAACTTGTGGTTTGCGAAGGAATATAACATGCCAGAGAATAGAATCAAATATGGTATCGTAAGATTCAAGGAGTCTATCGAGCAAATGCTGGAAGAATACGTGCCTGATCCTAGAGTACAAGAGACTCTCATAGACCCGCTAAATAAGCTACTTTCTCGTGAGAAGAAGTACGCATATACCGCACAAGGATATATGAAGGCCATGCGTGATTTCTATAATCTGAAGAAAGCTATCACAGATTATTTGGTGTTCCGTCACGGTTCAACTCTCTTACAAGATGAGGCAGATCGCGAAGCCTTCATTGAGGCTTTCCTTTATTCACCTAACAAAGCGGCAACACATAAGTTACTGAATGACATCGGTATCCCAGTTTCCGTATTGTAAATAACAAAAAAGCCCCTAAGGAATCACTTCCAAAGGGGCTTTCTTATTTAAACTTGTTTTATTTTATCTAGCAAGCCCACTTCG
>NTHP01001166.1:9151-37803 GCA_003416845.1 Oplegnathus fasciatus | reverse complement strand
GAAAGGGACCGAGAGGCCCGCTTTCTTATGGAATGTGACTGTTCAACCTGTATCCTTAATGTAAACCATATAGAACACCAAATACCATATATGGAACTCCAGATACCACAATTTTTATAAAGTTTATTTTTGATAAATCTTTAATTTTTTACAGACACCTTTGCCAGACAATAAATGAAGTTCCAACTGTACAATCACTTCCTCTTATCCTTTTTCAGTTAAGTGCAAAGGATGCATGTGTAACGCCGGCGACACACCGGAGACGGAAGCACTGTGAAGCGCCCCGAAGCGCTGCCCGCTTCCTTTCAGCGCCAACCAATCAGGCTGTTCACACACGGAGAAACCATTGCTCCATGTGCGGAGCTGCGCGCCACGGTCGGCATGCGTTCTGCAATCTGCAGTGATGATTTTAGCATCTGTTCTATTTTCTCCGCTCACCGCGAGAGAATCTGGCCAGAAAACACACTGATAACTGGATAAATGGGATAAACAAAGACGTTATTATGGTTGTAATATGTCAATTGTATGTCCTGTGTGTGCCTGGTGTAAGGTAACCTTGGCAAAATTTGAAAATAAAAATCGATGGGGTAGAAAAGTAACTAAGTAATGTTTACTTTGAGAACTTTTTAAGTGAGCTACTTTTTACTTTTACTTGAGCCATTTTTTACACAAGTACTTTTACTTTTACTTGAGTACAATTTCAGTCAAGTAACAATACTTCTACATGAGTAGGATATTTCAGTACTCTTTACACCTCTACCATTACTATTACACATTACTATCAACACATTGTTGATTGGTTTTCAGCCAGTATTGCCAACAGTCTTTCGAGAAAAGCAGAATTCAACTGCTCAAGTATTTGCTTTGGGCCACATGGGAACCATAATGTAGTAAATGATCCAAATGTGCTAAAATGTCCATCTTTAAAGGGTTGAAAATGTAATAATAGATGTCAAATAATCAAGCTCAGTGCAGCACCATGATCAGGGGGATGTGTTGAACATCTTGGCACCATGCAAATAAATGCAGGAGAGAATAAATGCAGGGCTGCAGAGGAAACATGCTGGAGAAGTAAATACAAATGAGGTTTTTCGACCTGTTTTCATAACAATATACACATCATCCAACAAGAAGAGAATTCAGAATTGGAAATACATGAGTGGAAACAGAATGAGAATGAAGTACCTCATCAGGTTTTTTTTTAGGTAACTGTTGCGATACTGTTAGATGTGCACCACTTTGGTATACCTTTTCAATACACGATGCCAGTGATAACAGCAAATAGTTCTTGTTGAGTACTGGGAGAACAGGTATTATAGCTGGCTGCTGGGAGATTCAATTTAAATGTAATGGTAGACTGACTGATATGTTGAACACAGTGATGATCAGTATCTTGAGATTCAAGATTTATTTGTCATGTGCACAACACTTACATGGAAGCAGTCGTTGGCAATGAAATTCTACTAAAAGTTCAAAATATAGGAATAAAATATAGTATATACAATAAAATATAACACACTAAAATAAAATATAAAAATATAAAATAGAATATAAATAGAAATATAATACTATTGAAGCAGGTGTGCAGAAGTGATTAAATGGTAGTCATAAATATATATATATATAAATATATATATATATGAACAGAGATGTAAACATTAGAGATAGAGATGTGAAAATATATAAATGGGGATGTAAAAAGGTAGTAACCAGCAAGTAATGGCGGTAGGGCAAAGTGACAAGCATTAAGTAACAAGCATTAAGTATTAATAAGGTGCAAGTGAAGTGAAATGACAGTAATGAGCTTGTGAGCTCAAGAGTTCAACAGTCTTATGGACTGAGGGATGAAGGTGTCCCTGAGCCTGGTGGTGCGGGACTGGATGCTGCGGTACCGTCTGCTGGAGAACAGCAGGCAGAACAATTTGTGGCTGGGGTGGTTGGGGTTTGCACAGTGTTGAGTGAAAAGTTGGTTAGATCAGGACAGTGGAAGTGTTATTTCAGATGAAAATTTCTAGACTATAATTGACTTAATTATAATTAAGTGTATCTGATTTTATTCATTATGAAACAATTTGCCCTGTGGGCCCACCACCTGCAGGGATAGGCATTGGAGTTGGGTGCATTGCAAGCCAGACGGCAGGCAAGGGCGGGAACCTAGGCGTGCTGACCCCTAGCATTGCAGGCTGGCTTTAGGGACGTGGAACGTCACCTCTCCTGTGGGGAAGGAACCGGAGTTAGTGCGGGAGGTAGAGCGATACCAACTAGATGTACTGTACTTGGGCTCACCACTATGCATAGCACTTCTTCTGGAACCGAACTCCTGGAGAGGGGCTGGACTCTCTCCTTTTCTGGAGCTGCCCAGGATGAGAAGTGCCGGGCAAGAGGGTCGTCTCTATGTGACTGCAAGTTGCTGGGACGAAGTCTCTGACTGTTGTTTGTGCTTATGCACCGAACAACAGTTCAGAGTAAGCTGGATGGCGTCCTGGAAGGGGAACTGCTTATGGACTCTATAGTTCTGCCGGATGATTCAATGGCTCATGTGGGCAATGTTGGAGAAACCTGGAGGTGGGTGATTGGGAAGAATGGCCTGCCTGACCTGAACCTGAGTGCTTTGTTGTTGGAGTCTGTGCTAGTCATGGATTGGCCATAACAAACACCATGAATGTACCTGGTACCAGAACACCTTAGACCAAAGATTGATGATTGACTTTGTAGTTGTATCATCAGATCTGTGGCCTTATGTCTTGGATACTCGGGTGAAGAGAGGAACAGAGCTGTCAACTGACCACCACCTGGTGGTGAGTTGGATCAGATAGCGGGGGAGACTGAGGGACAGACCTGGCAAACCCAAACATGTACTGAGGGTAAGCTGGGAACGTAAACAGAGGCCCTGTCCTTGAGGTCACGTTGCCAGATGAGCTTAACATGTTTTATGCTCGCTTTGATCTCCTCAACAAAGAGTCAGCTGTCAAGTTTACTCCACCTCCATATGACCAGCCACTGTCAGTATCCTTAGCAGGTGTAAGAAGAACCCTGTTGAGACCGAATATGAGTAAAGCTGCTGGGCCTGATAACATCCCTGGCCATATACTAAGAACATGTGCCAACCAGCTAGTTGATGTCATCACTGATATTTTTAATATCTCACTGTCACCGGAGAGTGTTCCCATCTGCTTCAAGACAGCCACCATTGTCCCTGTACCTAAAAACCCTGCAGTGTCTACTGTAAACGACTACTGCCCTGTGGAACTCACCTCCATTCTAATGAAGTGTTTCGAGAAACTGGTTCTCCAGCACATCAAAAACAACATCCCAGCCAGCCTGGCCCCTCACCAGTTAGCATTCAGAACCAACAGATGCCATCTCCACTGACCTTCACTCAGTTGTCACACACCTTGAAAATAACACCTACATCAGAACACAATCTTCCCCATGAAACTGAAACTGAAATTTAGCATTCTGGGCTTGAGTGCCACACTCTTGGACTTCCTCACAAACAGACCCCAGACAGTTCAGATAGGTGGTCACACCACCTCCACTCTAGTGCTCAACACCAGAGCCCCCCAGGGCTGTGTGCTCAGCCCCCTCCTGTTCACGCCGTACACCCACGACTGCAGTCCCAAACATGGAGAAAACTGTTGTAATATTTACAGATGACACCACCATCATTTGCCGGATTTCAAACAATGATGAGACTTCATATCGTGAGGAAATCAACAATGTTGCAGAGTGGTGTACAGACAACAATATACTGCTCAACGTCAGCAAATCAATGAGCTGATCATTGATTTTAGAAAAAAGGAAGCGATGACACACTCCCCTGTCTACATCAATGGAGCTGGGGTGGAGCAGCACCCTAGTTAAGAAATCTCAGAAACTGCTGTATTTTTTAAGGAAACTTAAGAAAGCAAAATTCCCATGTCAAGTTCTCACCAAGTTTTACAGAGGAGCAATAGAAAGTATCCTAACTGGAAACCTTAAAAATTGGCATGGTTTGTGCACGGCCCAGGACAGGAGGAGCTTGTAATCTGTCACAGTTGTTAGACCATGCCACATGCTTCTGGGATTGCCCTCCTGGAATTGTAGTTCCACTTTCTTCCCGTAGTCCCTTTTTGCCTCCTTTACTGCTCTTCTTACATTGTAGGCTGCTGCTTTATAATTGTCCATGCTTCCAGACTGCAGTCCTGAGTTGTAGGATATGGTGCGTGTCTTTATGGCATCCCGGATGGTTCTGGTAATCCATGGTTTCTGGTTGTGGAATGATTTAATTGTAGTTTTGGGTACAGTTGCATCTGTTGTTTTACAAATTAAATCCACCACAGACTCAGCGAATCCATTGGTGTCATCTGTGACGTTAACGGTGGTGTCCTGGAACATGCTCCACACTGCGTCATGTAGTGTACACTGTAGGACGGCCTCTGATTGGCCTGTCCATTTTCTGACCTCACGCATCACTGGAGGTATGTTATGTTATGTCATTATGTTAGGACCATGAATTTTAATTATTTCAACTTAGCTTCTGAGAAACCAGGCTTGTTCTGTCCGTTTGGCAGACAGCTTAAAATACTGCAATACCCATGAGCCTTGGTTGTTGTTGCTATGGTGCCACAGTTTCCGAATACATGCAATATTGACCCAGAATCCAAAAGGGAATTATTTTAAGCTACAGATTGTGTTATCAGTTCTATCAATGGCATAATCTTAGCGGCACACTATTAGGATTTTGAGCTCTGTGATTGGATGTTTCAAAATGCACCTTGGGAGTTGCAGTTAAAAATTTAAGGTGAGAAGTTGTATCCATAGACAGAACCATATATTTTCTGATACAGTTGATCATCTTTTGCACTTGATTCAACCATGAAAGTTTCATGTCCTTCCAAGCCTTAAAAAGCTCCAACTGTCAGTTACTCTTTTGCCAAGAAATCTATCCAGGAAATCCTGTAGAACCTGTTGCATGTTGAAAATATAGTCATGGAATGCCAATTTAATTTAGTTATTTAAAAAAATTAAGTTTTTCAATTCAACATTTGAAAAAAAAAATCAGAAAGCAAAATCTATAATCTAAATTAATTAATTTCCATGAAAGGTACCCTGCAGAGTTTCTGACCACTAGTAGCATTATGGAGCAATGTTTTAGGTATGATTTTGTTGCGTGCAAAGATGTCCATGCATGTGTACATGGATGATACGATACACAATACTGCCAATGGTTTCACACAATTCAATTCTACAGGTGATGGTAATGTGCAAGTAACAAAGCTGTAAATTTAGCTGGGAGAGCAGAAATAGAGGAAGGACCCAAATGCAGACAGCCGAGACGCAGGATGATTTAGTAATAATAATATATTAATATTGTGATTGATTTAAAACTTATTGCCCAGCCCTGCTGTGCATATGTTCTGCTGTGGAAAGGACACACCAGCGCTGCCTTTGTGTACTTTTGGCTCCTTATATGTAAAGATCAGGGTTCAAGGCGTTCCAATTATTTTAACAAGATTACCTAGGAATAAAGCACTCTTTAAATTGATAAAGTAACAGCACCTTTCTCAATTTGGAGTATATCAATCCTGCTGCTGAGTAATGACTGCAGGTATTTAATGAACTCAAAGAAAACAATGCTACATCCACGCAAAATGCAGAGAAAAATGAAAGTGGCAAAACGCAACGTATGAAAACTTAATTTTGGAGGGGACAGAGCATGTGTGCTGAAATTTGGAAAAAAACTCAACAATGCTGATGGTAATTGTTACACTGGTGTCATGACCAGCTTGAAGGGCCATGGCAAATAAAGGGAGAGACACCAAAAATGCACTTAAATTAACTCATTCATTTACAAAAACATAAATTGAACTACCAAAGAGATGGGATGTGGACGTCAGTAAAGTCAGTGGTGTAAGTGGGTGGTTGTGTGGGAAGTATGGTGTGCATGTGTTGGTGGAAAAAATGATCAAGGAACCAAACAAAGCACATGGAGAGAGTCTCCCTGAGAGGAGTCCGATGGCAGCTCTTATAGTGACTAGGAGCATCAGGCCTAGGTGCCCAGCTCAAGTGGACTGCCCTACCTATCAATTACACAAACCTGCAAAAGAAGGGAAAACAAGACACAACCAAACAGGCCAGAGGGCTGTCACACTGGTCATACATATACTCGTTACTTTCCTCTTCTTTGTTTTGCTTCCCTCCGTTTTCTCTCTTATCTCTCCTCTCTCTATTTATTCTCTCTTTCACTTAAATGCACACACACACACACACACACACACACACACACACACACTACCCATTTTTTCCTTATTTCTGTTTTCTCCTCTCATTCCTGTATTGTACTCATCTGAAATTGTGCAATATAGGAATTGAGCAGAAAAACAAAATTCTATTCATGTTTGGTTACTGTTCATAGAAAGCTACCTATTTGAGCAGCTAGTTTGGCTGTTAGTATTTCATAATGTAAATGCTTTGATTTTTTTATGTGAATGGGGCTGCCGTTGCTGTGCTAATAATTTTGGAGAAATCATTTCCAGAGTTGGAAACTTTGTAGTCCAAAGTGAAGGTCTAAGGTCCTGAAATTCAGGAAAAAAAATATGAAATCTACCAGCAGTGACAAAGAACAAAACAGCACTTTTGTGAGAATTGATTGGATTCTGTTGACAGATTTAATTGTACGTAATGGGACTATTGGCATGGATATATGACATGGCAGATTGGACTAAGGCCAGACTTTATCTCAGAACCGAACTCAGAACTGTTCTTTTATTACTGTGCAAGAAAATAATTCAGAACAGGATTACAATTTATTTATATTTTTTATATAACAAAATATTGTTTATAGAGCAGTAACAGTGATGTTAACAACAGCAAAGTTACTATATAAACTCAACAACATTTCCCTGTAAACAATTGTAAAATTGGAAACAAATATTTTTAGACACCTGGCTAATTAAGCTAAACAGGCTAAGTGCAACGAGCTTTCATTTTAGCTTATCCATAACAATTTGCTATTAACCTAAAAAGCTCACTATGGCTGTATAAAACAAACCGGGAGTGAATGGGAGACTGCGGGCAAACCAGTTAAGAACATCACTTTTCTGCAGGTTTATGCTTGTTGAACAGGTGTTTTGATAAATTACTCTCATTGGCTTTTTACTTGGAAAGGTTTCATTGCACTTACAGTAAGAAGCTCAAGTTGACAAAAATATTGTCACCTTGAGTAAAATGTATCTAGCTAAACTTCACCCAGTGTCAGTCTCTCCTCCGTGGCCTCTGTGCTCTGCTGCCCGCTCTGTGTGTTTGTGTGTGTATGTGTGGAGGAGCTGAGCCCCAAACTTGGACATCGACACTGAGAGCAGAGGAGAGAAAGACAGAGAGGGGAGGCTTCACGTGCAACTATAAATTACACCAAAACTTCCCTTACAACTACAGAGTACTGCCTTGAGACAATATGCTTTGGACAACTCTGAAACAGTGCTACTAGAAAAACAGATCTAAGCCCTCTCATCAGACAGAGTTTCCTTGGAGTCAGAGTCTTACATTTTTTCTTCTCTTTCGGCATTCTGAATCCAGTTTAACTGTCTTTTTTACAGTGAGAATTTTGCATACTGGATTCACCAGAAGGTGATTATATGCAATAAGAAGCATGGGTACTCTTGTGAGGAAAAATCAGAAGTGCCAGTACTGTAGTGGTGAATACCAGCCCAATTTAAACACTGGTTTTGCCTTTTGTATGGCTGCAACTGTTGAAATTGTTTAAATTGCTGGAACCACTTTCTTACTGTTGCTTTTATGTTACAGGGAGAGTAGTAAGTTAAATTCAGACTTTGTAGGTTCTGTCCAATCAAATATATCTTGGGCTGTGGTTCTAGCTTTGTTTTCAGTTAACTAATAAAAAACAACAGAATCAACAGAACAGATAAATGGACAGTGGACCAGACCTCATGTTCTAGTCTAGCACTTATGAGTGTGGTCAAATCTCTGATTTGTCCAGTGATTCAAATCTGCTGGGGTTGTGCTCATTTATGTCTGTTTGCCCCTCAGTATGTTAAAAAAGTTAATGCCTCCTAGCAACTGCTACTACAGCTCTTCTATGCCAACATGACATTGGCTGACAAAACTGCTCTGGGTTTCTGTTTATAACAGAAATACTGTTTTAATTCACAAATTATTTCCAATCGCTTCTACTTTGGCATTTCTTTTGATTGCTGTTGCTGCTGAAGCTACTGTCAATGAACACCTACAGATACTTCCTACAGATGTTAAAAAGCAGTTGTTTAAAAGCCTACCAGGAAAGAGATGGATATGATATTGGCGGATGGTTACGTCACTCTCTACTGATTGGTTAGAGTAAAACAAAACAAAATAACCCCCCTGAATGTGATGTTAGACTGAATCAGTGAAGTAAAACTAAATGGCGACTCAGTCTTATTTTCAGGCCAATCATGATCTGGTCTTGCAATTCTAGATTAGTTATATCATGCAGGCAGTCTATTAACAGCAATCTGTTATTATCATGCACTTGTACATGATGTGCCATTGTCTGTAGAAAGGCTGCATACAGTATGATATGTCACTTCAGCTGGTGATCAGATTGGAGATCAGTAAATATTCAGAACAAAATCAAATTTGTACCAAACACCTTACCCTTGCCTGCGTTAAGCTATATGCTTCCGAAGCTGACAGATGGCTGAAAGAAGAGGCAGTGAAGTTTAGTGATATAATTATGGAGAAAAAATGATACATGGCTGTTGTAGTTTAGTAAATAAGTGCCAAGGTCCGTACAACTGGAATGCTTTCCAGTTAGCACATATAACACCCTTTCTCTTCAGTTGCCAATTGTTTATGTGTATGTGTGTGTGTGTGTGTGTGTCTCCTTTCTGTTTCCCCTTACATCTTTTGAGGCTTTCTCTCGAAAATAATTTTAAGTATAAGTAAGTATACTTCTATTTGTATGTGTGCTGTCCAGGCTCTAATGAAGGTGGAGAGCATGTTAAGCTCAGATAAGAGAGACCAAGCTGCCTGTTAATGGTCCTTCATGTACAGGATGCTACTGTTGACATGCAGCCAGGACTGGAACTCTCCAACGGTCCAAACACATGGTCATCCTCCTTCCACTCCCAGTCAACCAGCTCAGCTCCTGCTTCAAGCCTTTTACAGGTTGGAGAGGAGAATGTTTAATTTCTACATACTATAAGCTTAATAACTTCTAAATGATCAGAACATCAGAGTGATTAGAGAATCAGTTTTTTTTGTAATTGCATCATTGAAATGTATTTAATTAATCACTTCATTAATTGGCTTTAAATGCATCACTTGAATAAACTATTATAATCATCCACTGAAAAAGCCTATAATTGCTCCAGTGGCATACCCGAGCCTCTGATATTGTTATATTGGATAATTTTCCATCTCTTTCATAACATACAGATTTCACATTGTCTTTCTGATACTGATGTTACTGCTGTTATTTTCTCTTATGAAAAATTTCATATTGCTTCTTAATATGTTATCAAACGTGCCAGTATTCAATAATAGCAGAGTGTTTAAGGTGCATACCAGTGGTTTTGCATAATCAGCCTTGTGAATCCTTACATGCTTACAACTTACATTACTGACAACCATTTCCCCATTCAACTTAAGTGGTGCTGTAATTTTTAATTGCGTTTTTAAATACGTTTTTCTTACCTGCCAGGGGGCTATTGGTTTCAGTTCATTTAGTACGCTGTCAAAATAAATTCAGAGACTTGAAACTTGCTCATCATAGCCAATGCATCACAAATACACTTCCACCCTGGTTTTTGTTGAAGTTACTTAATTTTAGAGTTTTAATAGTGTTAAAATGGCAGAATGATCTGTGAATTGTTCCTGGTGGTGCATTCATGCGCTGAAGTGAAGGTCTGATAACAGCTTTACCATTCAGTTGCCTCAGCATTACACTCATAAGTCATAACCATGTTTGGAATCTCAACAGGGAATACAAATTATTATCAGACATGAATATCATTAAAACGTGCTATAAACTTGACAGCTGTATTGAATGGTCTATGAAAACTAGCCCGGATTATCCAATGATAGTGTACATCTAAGACCTGCATACAAGTTAATGAACAAAAAGTAGTCAGCAAAGAAGGAACTATGCGAAGTAGTGACCCTTTCACAACAAAATGTCAGACAGAGAATATCATGATAAGGAGCTCCGGTGAGAAGATAATTACACTTTCTACAGAGTGACTGTAGTAGTGTATCAGTGTGAGCCATAGCATACCAGGAGGAAATGGTGCTGGGGCAAGCAGAGCGAGACAGGGAAAGGGCAAGAAGAGGGGACAAAGCCGCTATATCATTGGATCAACCAGAACGCCAGCCTCTGCAGTAACAGACAGCAGCTGGTAGTGTTGTTGTAACACATGACAAGCTATGCAATCCAGAAGTGTTTTTGCTGCCATGAATGGGACATTATGGAACCGCTTTTGGAGGAGTAAGAGCAAGGCAGCAATTCAGTGCATGAATGTGTGACAACCCATCCTGATTTCTCTTGCAGGTGCACAGTAAAGTTTACAAAGTTGTTCAGTCCTCTAGCTAGAATGTTTTAGTTTTTGGAATGTGTATCTTTGCTGTGGAAATGCGTACCAAGATAAAAGGTGGTTTTATGAGCAAAATCATGATTACAGTGAGTTATCAATGTGGACCTGAACATTTCATTTTGAAACTTCAAACAATTAGGAAAAATATTGGCTGTGTGCTTTGGGAATCGACTGGCAGTAATGGAAGGTGTAAGTTGGCTGGCTTAAACATACAAAACCGCTGATATGGCCCTGTAAATAATAGCCAACATGAACAAATAAAGACACTGAGGAGGGCTGGAATTATTAATGGCTATTTTTGCTGCAGTGTATAAGTATGCTCATGAAAAATAATGACAGAACACTGTCCAAACAAATGAATGGGAAAGAAAACTTGCCAAAAAATGGTGATAGAAGTTGATGAGATGCATGCAGCTTTACCTGTTGTTGTAAGTCAACTCTTAAATTGACGTATTTCTTTGATCAATGTGAAAAACTGTTCTTAGCAACTGCTACTGCAGCTTATATGTAGACTGAAAATGACGTCAGGGATGAGATATACTTGCTACTTAGTACAATAACAGAGTCACGTCATACTTACCACTCTGCTGCTCTGACTTTCTCTTTTTATCACAAATAGTTTTCTACTAATAAATTCCAGCTGCTTCCCTTTTGTGTTTTTTTGTTCACTGTTAAGGTACTGTTAATGAAACTCAAAACTTTTTTTTTTTTTTTTTTACCTTGTTCCAGCTATGGTATATGGCTACCAGAGATGCTGGACTAGTATACTAATATACTGTCTGTCCACTCTGTCTCTGTAAAGCCCTGGAGCCATTTGAGCATTATCAACACATCCACACATCCACTGCTTCAAATCCCAACCCACACCCCTAGAGTCTCACAAGTGTAAACACTGCCTAAACCTTTCATGCCCTCTTAAGCAGGGCTTCTCTCTTCAGATAGCACACGATGAGCAAGTTCTTCCTGCTCCTAAAAAAACTGCTACATCCACCCAGTGAGGATCAAGGTTGTGGCAGGTGACACACATAGAGTGGTGTTTTTTGCTCTCTGAGGGTGCTTATCGCTTGTCCTTGTTCTGTGTGTAGCTGGCTTTGCTGAGACACAGCCTGCTCAGCCGCAAGGACCTGTGAGGACTGTGATGGCTTTAAAGTCTTTAGTCCTTCCTCACGCCAGCACTCAGCAGCAAAGAGTGCTGCCTCTAAAGAAGCAGTTCTCTCAAAATAAAAATACTCCACACAACATGTCTGTTGAAATTCCATTTAAGTTTATAGTAACATCACAAGACTGCCCTCAAGAAGTGATTGCACTTGGGCAAACAAAATGGAATAGGTGCAAACCAGGGCCATAATCAGGGATGGAAAGAATACTAGGATATTTCACTCGAGTAAAAGTACTGTTACTTTAAAGAAATTTTACTCAAGTAAAAGTACTTGTGTAAAAATGTACCCAGATAAAAGTAAAAAGTAGGTCAGTACTCAATACTCTGAGTAAACGTTACTGCATTACATTTTTTAAAAAGGGCTAACACCTATAGGCTACAATTAAATTGCATTAATGTCAACGTATACATTAGTGGTACACGCCACCATCTTATGTCCAAATCAATTATAAATTCCATTTCCATAGACGGGCACTTTGCAGCCTGTGGATACCACTGATTATCAATTATAAATAACTGCCTTCTTCAGTGTAGCCTTAATAGAACTAACCAGAAAAGAGGACAAAACTCAGACAATTGAACAAAAATGAAAAAAAAACCCTACGGGCATCACAGTGGGTGCAACAAACATTATTAAGTCATATAAATTGAACAGCCTGACACTTTCTATGGAATCAACCGTAGGCAAATACAGATGGGTGACAAATTAAAGGAAAAACCAACATGAAGTGTTATAGTTGGGCCACCACATGCTGCCAGAACAGCTTCAATGCGCCTTGGCATTGATTCTACGAGTCTCTGGAACTCTACTGGAGGGATGGAACACCATTCTTCCAAAAGATATTCCCTCATTTGGTGTTTTGATGATGGTGGTGGAGAGCGCTGTCTAACACGTCGGTCCAAAATCTCCCATAGGTCTCCCATAGCCTCTGGAACTCTACTGGAGGGATGGAACACCATTCTTCCAAAAGATATTCCCTCATTTGGTGTTTTGATGATGCTGGTGGAGAGCGCTGTCTAACATGTCGGTCCAAAATCTGAGATCTGGTGACTGTGAAGGCCATAGCATATGATTCACATCATTTTCATACTCATCAAACCATTCCGTGACCCCTCATGCCCTATGGATGCAGGCATGGTCCCTGTGGAAGAGACCACTCCCATCAGGATTGAATGTTTTATTTAAATTAAAAATAAAACTAATTTGTGTTTTGTAAGCTAATCAGTAAGTTAATGTTATTAACTAGCTAAAACAACAAGCAGTCTAACGTTAGCTGTGTGGAAAAAAGCAGGTGATCGGTAGCTAGCAGTTATTAATTATCTGTGCTCGCGATTGAGTCGGGCGGGTGTATAGCATGGTTCCCCCAAACACTACTGTGCAGACTCTGGCTCCAAATGACGTCAGTAGTGCAAGATGGCAGCGCCCATATCCGTTTATTTTGGCTTCATTTTTGTACAGTGGGAGGAAGTGGAGACGCGTCGTACATCTTTATATACAGTCTATGGTTACAATAATAAGTGAGTTTGTTGTTGTACTAACCTGTCTGAATGGCATTCTGTGAGTCTTGTGCACAACAAAAACCTCCACAGTCTGCTCTAGGTTCAAGTTCTCAGCTTGTTCATTCTCAAAGCACAATATAATCAGTCCACTCAGCATCTCTGATCCCACTGTGCTCCTCAAACAGTTTGAGCTGAAAGAGTGGTCTGCAGTCAGGGATTGTCAAAAACAGCAAGAAGCCCTCATACACCTCACTGAAGTTCAGAAGTGAAGTCACAGACATCACCGCTGGAGGATCCACCAGGAGCATTTTAGTATTTTCTAGTTTATTAGTATTTAGTATATTAGTATTTAGTCACTTAGCATGCTCAGTGGGTGGTACATTTAACCAGTGATTAATTAAGGTAGATGCCAAGGTACAATAATTGTTACTAGGATGGCGCCGCTGATGGCAGCCTCTGTGATGCACTTTGTAATACTTTTTCTGTCTTTGATTATTTTATCAGTGATGATGATCAGTTTTCAGCTCTCCCTGTCCGTTTACATTCATCAGGGAGGAACTTTTGAACATCCACTTGTCAAACTTTTGTTTACCACTTTTAACTCAACTGGAAAGTTTTACAGAGCTTTAAGTTGGATGAACTGCTGCTTCTCAACAGAGCAAACACGGATTTTTCAAGATCTGCTGCCCTGATCTGCTTCACTGAAACCTGGCTTGGTGAGGACATCCCGGATAGTACACTACATCTGCTAGGCTTCCAACTCCTCCAAGTGGACTGCATAACGGCGCTATTGGGGTAAATGAGGGGAGGCGGAATCTGCTTCTACATAAACTAAGGTTGGTGTGCAGATGACACAGTGTGCAATCCTCACTTTTCACTGCCTGTGAACCATTTTATTCACTGCAGGAATATTCCTCCTTTATTCTGGTGTTTACATCCCACCTCAGCCCTGTGTTAGTGAGGTGTTACAACATCTGACTTACTAGATAACTTCCATGAAGCACAAACATCCAAACTCCCTGCTCATTGTTCTTGGGGACTTGAACAGAGCAAACCTCAGCCATGAACTGCCAAAATACAGAAAGCACATTAAGTGTCCCACTAGGGATGAAAACACACTAGACCATCGCTACACTGTATGAAAGGATGCCTATCGCTCTGTCCCCTGTGCAGCTTTGGGAATCTCTGGTCACTGTTTTGTTCATCTGCTCCCCACTTACAGGCAGAAACTAAAATCTGCTAAGCCTGTGGTCACGACTGTGAGAATATGGACCAACAAGGCAAAGCTGGAATTTCAGGCCTGCTTTGACTGCACTGATTGGAGTGTTTTTGAGACTGCTGCTACAGCCCTAGATGAACTCACTGACACTGATATCTTATAAGTAAGTTTTATGAGGACGTGTGTGCTGACTAAAACTTTTGGCACATACAACAATAACTACAAACCCTGGTTTACAGCTAAACTCAGGCAGCTTCATCAGGCCAAGGAGGACGACTACGGAAGTGGGGACAGAATCCTGTACAACCAGGCCAGAAACACGCTGACATAGGAGATCAGAGTAGCAAAGAGAAGCTACACTGAAAAGTTAAAGAAGAGGTTTTCAGCCAACAACCCTGCGTCAGTGTGGGGAAGTCTGCAGTGCCACCACCTACAGGAAAACATTCCCTCCACCAAGTGGAGAACCATCAACTGGCCAACGACCTGAATGTGTTTGACTGTAGGTTTGATAAGCCAAAATTCACATCCCTCACCCGCTCCAACTCACACCAACTGCGTCCCCTGCAACCACCTTACCCCTCCCCACTGACCCCCAACACTCAGGATCTGTGAAAAGGATGTGTGTTGGCTCTTTCAGAGACAGAAGATCAGGAATTCACCCGGCCCAGATGGTGTGTCACTCTCTTGTCTGAAAGCCTGTGCTGACCAGCTGGCCCCTATCTCACACAGATCTTCAACTGATCACTGGAGCTGTGTGAAGTCGCCTCCTGCTTCAAATGCTTAAGTGTCATCCTGGTCCTGAAGAAACCCTCTATCAATGACTACAGGCCTGTCGCCCTGATGTCTGTGGCCTAAATCAACACAATCAACAAAAAGGTCCAGCAGAAGATTTACTTCCCAGGAGCTGCTGATCCACTTATACACCGTAATCATCCAGTCGGTTCTCCCTACGTCCATCACTGTCTGGTTTGGATAAGCCACCAAACAGGACCGGAACAGACCACAAATTGACAGTCAGGACTTCAGAAAAAATAACTGGTGCCAACCTGCCCTTTTCAGGACATCTACAGAATCAGGAAACGGGCAGGAATCATCACTGCAGAATCATCACACCCTGGACACAACCACAAAAACAGCTAGACACAAGAACAGTTTCTTCCCACAGACCATCACTATAATATAACAGTTAAATCAGTCACATTGTGTCAGTAACTGTATAACACTTCATGATAACACTAACATCCAAATGCAAATTCCAAGTTGTGTATTTGCAGTTTAAAATACATACTGTAATAGTTCTATGTTTTAGGTTTTTATTTTTGCTCAGCTTTGTTGTTCTTGTTTTGAGTTGCTTGTCTATTTCTTTTTTTCCTGTAAATTGTTATTGGAACTGTGCACAAGTACTTTAAGAGCAGCTTAATACTGGCCAATAAAGCTTATTCTGAATCCGATCATGCTAACCTTAACTAACTTTATTGTATTCTTGTACTGTTCACTAACTGCTAGCCCCGGCCCGGGTGCAACCGCACCCTACAGCCCCCTGTCACTACCAGTGAATGTACACATTCAGCATATATGTTTTCCAGTGTCAGCTGAGAGCAGTGTCACCTCTCTGGACATGGAGCTTTCTGGAGCTCTGCCCTCCTGCAGCCACAGATACTCCAGCAGCTTCTTCTCTGCTGCAGCTGCTGATTAGGTGACTCTCTTCTGCTCCATTCTCGCATGGTTTATAATGACTTTTTCATGTTTCATGTTTTTACTCTGCAATGGATGTGATTTGAAATGTAACAAAATACAATACTTGTGATAAAAAGTACTTAAGTAAAAGTAAAATTACCGATTTTTAAAAATATTCAAAGTACACAAAAAACCCCCTAACTGTTACAGTAACGAGTGTAAATGTAATTCGTTACTTCCACCTCTGGCCATAATGTAATAGGTAATATCAAAAACTTTGATGTGATGCTAATTAATAAGTTACAATCTAAGAGGACGGTCATCAGGGTTTGATTTTCCTCATCAAAATCAATTAATAGCTAATAGGACCAAAATGTCAGTTTTTAGAAATAGAAAAGACCTTGGATCTTTATAGTTATTATGATTGAACGTTATTTCTCCAGAGAGGGAATCAATTTTCACCAGACTATAATGGCTCCTACCTCCACAAAATTTTGTATCATATCTCTAGTGGTAGGTACTGGTACGTCAGATAGGAACCTTTGAAATGATGTATGGTGTTGCAGGGGGAACAATAAAAACAGTTGCTTAAGTGTGAAGATGCTGGCGGTTGTATGCTTAATGGTCGTGCTCCACGTAAGGTTTCATTGTACTGACAAACAACAGAACGTGGTGTCATAAGTAAAACAGACAAATGTAGTAAGTTAATGGGCATGTAGTGAAAAATAAGTGTCAAGTGTAGTCATAGTCGCTACAGCAGAGCTAGTTAGCCACGGACAGCTAATCGACGTGGCAACATGAGCCAGTTTGAAGTCACCCCACCGGAGAAGTTCACGTTCAAGGCGGAGGACTGGCCAAAGTGGATTAAGCGCTTCGACAGATTCCGTAATGCTTCTGGACAATATTCAAAACTGACACCGGCGCAGATGTGACAGCAGTCCCGGAAATGCTGTACGCCCGGGGCCAGTTCAGCAGACTTGAGAGGGCAACAATGATTCTAAAGGGGCCAGGAAGATCGCCTCTCAAAGTAAAAGGCAAGTTCACAGCTACTCTCAGCAAGAGAAATAAAACCACGAAGGAGGATATCTATGTCGTGGAGGGGCTGAGCACACCACTGCTAAGCCGGCTGGCTGCCACAGCACTGCAGCTGGTCGCCAGACTGGATGACGTCAGTCTGGACTCCAAAGAGACTATAAAACAGGAGTTCCCAAAGCTTTTCTCAGGACTAGGGAAGATGGAGGGTGGAAGATGGACAACGTGCTCATCTGGGGAGCCACACAGAGAGAGCACGACGAGAGGCTGCGGAGAGCATTGTCATGGCTGCAAGAGGCGGGAGTGATGCTGGACGACAAGTGCGAGTTCTCAAAAAGCAGGATAAAGTTCCTGGGGCAGACCATTGAGGCATCGGGGGTCAGTGCAGACCCCGACAAGGTGAGTCCGGTGAGAGCCATGAAGGAGCCCAATAACATCAGTGAGGTGAGACACTTTCTGGGGATGACAAACCACCTGGGGAAATTCCTACCTCACCTAGCCGAAAAAACCCGCCCACTCAGAGATCTGCTGAGGAAGTCAAACATGTGGGCCTGGGAGTCACAACAGCAGCAAGCCTTCGACAGCATAAAGCAAGAACTGACCACTCCTCCAGGACTAGCACTGTATGACCCAAATGCTGAAACGCTAGTCTCTGCTGATTCATCGTTGTACGGGAATGACGCGGTTCTCCTCCAGCGGCGAGGCAACACAGAGTGGAAACCAGTGGCGTATGCTTCAAGAGCTCTTAGCAACACTGAACAGTGATACGCCCATATCGAGAAGGAGGCGCTGGCTTCCACTTGGGCCTGTGAGAGGTACGCTGAGTTCCTCATCAGGAAAAGTTTCCACATTGAGACAAACCACGAACCTCTGGTTCTGCTGCTGGGCTCAAGGAATCTAGACCAGCTCCCACCGCGCATACAATGCCTTCGCATGCGTCTAATGAGATTTTCCTACACCATATCGCATGTTGCCAGTGAAGACATTGCAACTGCAGATGTGCTGTCCAGAGCGCCGGTAAACAGCACAGCGGAGGGGCTACAGAAGGAAGAGGTCAACCTGTATGAAGACTCTGTCATAGCAAGCCTGCCAGTGACAGAGAAGAGGCTCAGAGAAATTCGGACACACCAGGACAGTGACGACATACTACGGCAGCTGAAGCAGTATTGTGCTGAAGGATGGCCAGACAAATATTCGATTGGGAGAGTGTTCCAGCCCTATCTGCCATTCTCAGGTGAGCTCACAGTTCAAAATGGCCTGCTACTTTTCGGGTGCAGAATTGTAATCCCAGCATCACTCAAAGCCGACATACTGACCAAGCTGCACAAGGGTCATGTCGGCATAACCAAGTGCCGGGAGAGAGGTAAACAGTTAGTCTTGGTGGCCAGGCCTCAGCAGAGAGCTGATAAAAATGATTGAGAGCTGTGACACATGTGCCCATGAGAGAACAAACCTCAGGGAAACGCTGTTGACCACTGAGTTCCCGTCATCATGGTGTTTATCAGTAAGTAAGGGTGATTAATTGGCGTAAGAATAGCTTTCCATCCCACCAGCTGTCCTCCAGTCCATGTAAAACACAGCATCTTTTTCTTCCTGCTCTTTTTCTTTGCATTTCCCATCATTCTCTCCTTCTTTGGAGACCTTTTTTTTTTGCTTTTTAACTGTCTCTCTGCCATCCTCAGATGTGTACTAGAGTTGATGGCAGCAGCCTCAGTGTGAGATCTCCTGCTGCCAGTCATAATCGACTAACCTCCACCAAATCACAACCTGCACTCCACTTCCTTTCTTCTGTGCAGTGGGACAAGCACATTTATTTTCTGTACCACTCAGTGTTATTACTCCATCATCATACTGTATATCTCCATCATTTCCTATTTCTACTACTCTCTATCTCTCCTGCAGCCCCCTCTGCTCACTCTCTCTTTCTCTTTCACTTGCTCTCATTTGCATAACATTGTTGCAGAAGATATATTTCATCTTTTCAGTATCAGATTGGAAAGGGGGAAAAGTACATTACCCTTCCTGTCGTATTACAAAGCACTCTATCTCAGAGTTCAGCAGATCAGGAGCGCCGGGCCTTCAAACAGCAGAGTCAGGGGATTTGGAAACCATTCAAAATAAGGGTAGTGAATTGTAGAAAAGTCAATGGTCAAGATAACCTATTTAGTCACATTTATAGGCTGTAATGCAAATTTGTATGAGTGGGAGCATGGATTTTGGCCTGTCTTATTAAAAAGTGTGTGTGTGTGTGTGGTTCAGAATTCAGTTTACATGTCTGGTGTGGGTGGACAGTGAGAGCTGAATCTGTGTGAACACATTATCATCTGACTAATGCACGGAGTCTCATTGGTTTCACATTGAGCCCATTTCCCCTCTGTTGCCTCATGTCTAGTCGAGCCCTGGAGCCGCTCCTTTCCTCTAAAGTCGGACATCCCTTGTGATTTTTGGCAGAATGAGAATTGGCATTTTGGATATTTCCTCAGAATCCAGAGATTTATCTTCAGTGAGAAAGGATGGAAGCTTTTTCAACAGGGCTCCAGATAAAGTCATGTTATCTGGATCCCTGTTGCCTGGAGGTGTTGCCTGGCTATGAATATTTAAAGCTGCTGTCCAGGACTCTGTCTGCATGGTATCCTTCCATGTGGCTGCTTATTGAGAGAACACAGAACTCGAATCAGATAACGGTTTTGGGGGTTCCAAGACAAGTCACGAGTCTTAAGTCATAGTGATAGCCAGCACATAGCAGCACACAAATAACGGTTGTCGCTGATAAAGAGTTGCTAAATTACATTGAGGTTGAGTGGAATTACCTGTACTAATAATAGCTCACATGGTAAATTCAGTATGATAGACAGCACTAACTCCATCAGTACAATCACAGAGTCATGTCATACTCACCACTTTGCTGCTCTTACTTCCTCTTTTTTAAAAAAAAAGGCATTTTTCATTTACTAAGCTACTGTCAATCTGTTGTGATATACCCAGGGATGGAAAGAGTACTAGAATACTGTACTCAAGTAAAAGCAAAAGGACTTGTGTAAAAATGTACTTAGATAAAAGTCAAAAGCAGATCAGTTAAAATGTACTCTGAGTAAACGTTACTGCATTACATTAAATGGGAAAGACCAACAATACCGACCAACAATAAATAAAAAGTCTATGGACACCGCGGTGGGTGCAACAATCATTTATAATCCACATAAATTAAATATCCTGACATTTATTATAGAATCAACAAGAGAAGAAAACTGCATAGTTTTTACACAACATGTAGCGCACACAACGCTACGTTGCTAGGCAACCCAGTGGACGTTCTCATCTGAAGACTGAGTTCAGTGAGTTCGGTAGTTTGGTGTTGTCCTCACCTGTCTGAACAGCATTCTGTGAGTCTTGAGCTCGTTCAATAACATGTAACAACAATAACATAACCAGTCCACTCGGCCTCTCTGTCCCACTGCGCTCCTCAAATTCTAAAAGTTTTGAGCTGAATGAGTCTCTGCAGTCACAACGAGACAGGAAATATCACAAACAGCAGAAAGGCTGCACACACCTCACTGAAGGTAAAAATTACTTAATGAACACAGAAGTCACCTGGAGGGTCCAGCATGAGCATTTTAGCATTTCTACTGTTCACTGTCCCCGGCCTGGATGCGACCGCTGTTCCGCACCGCTCTTATCCCCTGACACTCGGCCACTGATCGTTTCCATGTAGAACATTTACGTCTTCCAGCCTGTCAGCTGAGTGCAGAGTGTCAGCTCTCTGGACATGGAGCTCTGTCCTCCTGCAGCCGCAGCCACACCAGCAGCTTCTTCTCTGCTGCAGCTGCTGATTTGGCTCCTTGCTTTTGTTTCATTCTCACACAGTTTATCAGAACGTTTTCATGTGACTTTTGTTTTTACTCTGTAACAGATGCAACTTTAAATGTAGTACAATACTTGGGATTAAAAGTACTTAAAGCTATAATGAATAGAGATTATAAAGATTTTAATTTAAATAAATGTCTGTTAAGTCACTATCTATCGCCGAATGATGCAACACAATGGTGATTGAGCCTATGGCCCACTGATGAAAGCCCTTACATTTGCAGTATTACGATCCGGGGGTCGACAGCGACTTTCCCGGAAAAATTACAAGCGGCGCACAGTTAGGCTTTTAACAAGGCTTTTAGACAGACTTGCACTTCAACTCACCTGTGTATGAAGCGGCATTCTGTTGTTTCCAGTGTCTGCTAGCGTTGTGAGTCAACGGTTGCTATGGCCAAAAAAACAAAGAAAAGATTGATGACTATAGACGAGGAAACTGAAACTGAAACTTAAATGAGGTCCAAAAACACACCTGCAATTATATATATAAACCTTCATTTAATCAGTTAAGTCCCATTAAGATTGAGATCTCATTTTCAAGAGAGACCTGAGTACATGAGTGTATCAATAAAACATAAAACAAACAATTTGAAATGTACAATATCAATTGTGATAATTACAATAATATAAAAAAATAAAAAATAAAAATCATAAAAATAGTAAAAGTCAGGATTTTGACCAGATTTCTGAATTGACCCATTTGAACCAGTGTATCAAGCTTCAAAGTACACTGCAATTCATTCCAAATGTATGGTGCAAAAAATCTAAAAGCAGTCTTTCCCAGGTCGGTGTTAATTCTAGGAACTTGCAGCGTTAAGCAGTCTTGTGAGCGGGTGTTATGTGTTCCGACTCTGCAGCCAATAAGTGATGTCAAATATAAGGGCAATTTTCCTTTATAAATAAATAAAAACAAATTCTCCTCTCTTCTACTGGAAAGAGAAGGCCAACTCACTTTTTGATAAAGCATACAGTGTACAATTTTAAGTGATGCTAACTAAAAAAAACCCTTCTTGATTAAGTAGCTTGTAATAGGTAATTTTAAGTGACACTAACTTATTGTTTTAAGTTAAAATAACATTCCTGATTAAATACTGTTTACTAGATTTTTTTTTTCATTGTACAAATTATAATCAAGTATAGCTAACTTAAATATTTTTATTACCTTTAACATAAAATATTTAAATTCTCTGTAAGGAATTATTTACTTTATATGTACTTGACTTTTTTAAGTTCAGTGAAGCTATTCAAACTCCCCTATAATTTAAAATTTTGCTTGATTTCAACTCAAATTGCATGTTAGGATGCTTAAATTGTTTTTTGAAACAGATCACATAAATTATATTAATTAGCTTGAACTCAAAATCCTTAAAACACACATATTTTGAGTAAACATTAAAAAAAACATGTTAACACAGATAATTTAAATGCAAGTCACTTTTATTAAATACCAAATACCATAAAACTTTAACCAAACATTACCTATACTTTCCATAAACAGTTCTCCTCATTGATTTATCAAATGCCCCATGGAGACCAAAAACACCTAGAAATATCAAAGAAATGGGTACTGCTGTCTGAACAGTATGGCAAAATGTTTTCCATACATCCATACAGTACAAACACATCAAACTTCCAGGTGATCAATAACACTTTCAAAACACATCTATAAGATTTTTACAAAAAAACAAACATTGCTCAATTTGTATGCCCAAATGACAGTAGTGCATGTGCATATGAAAAGTCTTCCAAGTAAAAGGAGCAACTGTCACCAAAGGAGCTGACAGTCAAACAACTGTCAGCTTTGTTTGTTCATACAGTGAGATTACTCCACTGCCAAAATGTCATTTTTAAGGCTCAACACCCTGGGCCTCAACTTCCCATCTTCCAGGCCCATCAAGACTTTCTAGGTAAAGTCAAATGTATTGGCCAAGTCTTTTGGGTAGCTTAGATGCAGGGCATAAATCAGTGCAAAAAGCATGACAAATGCGTCAGCATTCGATAACTATGTTACCCTCAAGCACAACTGCAATCCTCTCATTACAGGACTATATTAGACTGCGTTAGCTTTAGCTAGGTGTACGTGATAAACTTTTACCTGAATATATGTATATTAACAGTGTAATTTCCCATCACTACACTGAAAATACATACACTACCGAACACACCAATACTACACTTGACAAAGAAAGCTCTCTGTGTATTTCATAACGTCAGGGGAGCCCATTTTTTTAAACTTTTTTTTTCAGTCATAAGTAGACATCATATTCAACATTTGAAGTGTTTAAATAAGGGGAGATAAGACTGAACACTTGTTAAATATGATTATGAATGTGTTGCTGTTTTTTTTTATTTGTATCCATTCTATACCCTACAATAACAACAAAATTCTTACGGTAATATTCAAAACCTGCAATTAGAACCTGAGTCTGAGCAGCAGAAGGGATGCAAGTTTGACTTATTCCTCACTGACACAATCAAGCTCTGATGACACCAATTTCTAATTTTTAACTTTATAAAATTTAAGAGAATTGTGTTAGAGCAACTGAAACAATGATCAACTATCACATAACAAATTCTAAACAATTACTATGCTGACTTACATCCCATAGCCTTAGAAATCCAAAGTCATCCTCATGCAGATATGCAGGGAGAGCACGGAGGACAGCAGCATGTCTGACATGGACGTCAACTTGTTCCTTGATTGTGAGAACATATTTTTGCTTCACTTAGGATGCAAAACAGCACAGCCATACAATATGATATATCACAAGAAGAGATGAGGGTTCTAAAAAAGATAAACCAAAATCCACTGTAGTATGATGATCAAGCACCAAGAAGTGTAACCAACTCGCCTGTAGGTCGTAAGTGCTGAAGAGCTGATCCAGAGCTTCGGCTACTTTCCCTGTGTGTGCAGCCTTCTTTCTGAACAAACTCTGAAGACGGGGGGCATGTCGATCCAACTCAGCATAGAAGCGGTTCTTCAGGTTGATGTTTGTAATTCTGTGAAACTCTGCACAAATCTGCGCAAATGTAAAATGACTGTTTAAGTCAGAGCACATTGTATATGTGGGCCTGTAGAAAATAAGCGATATAAACAGCTACGAAACATGCTTCACTATTGACTGGTAATGGCAAAACACTGACCTTGTACTGTGTCATATTTGGCTAAGAACATGCAGATCCTTACACTACCAAATCATATACCAGGTTTGAAAATCTGTTATCACTGCCACAGCCATACAAAAGAATTGAATTTAATACATCTGCTCAAATAGGTGTACTAAGGAAAATATTTTCACCTGTGACTGTATTTTAAGGGCAGGCCAGCGTTCCAGGATCTCTCCAACAGGTAGGTCATCATTGATGACAGGGAGAAGGGAGTCTGCATTAACTTTGCAATCAGTTGGTTTTTGTCACTCATCTTAACTTCATCTACAATTTGGAGTCTCAATTGCTCAAGGCTTGCACCATCTTCACCTCTGGGGAAATTTGGGAGGAAATTCACTTCTGCCCTCTTTGGTCTTTTAATGTTAGAGTGGGGAGCTTGTTTTTCTGGGTTGTTTCTACTCCTCTTCCCAGAATTTACAGCTACCTCATGAAATCCTGCCCGACTCAACTTGGTCCGATAGTTCCCCATTTTAATTTCCAGACAATTTTTCCAACCATACCATCCTGTCTGAGATCCTGGCTCTGTTAGACAAGGATGCTTAGTGACAAGTTCTTCTGCTACCATTGAAACTTCCTTATCATTGGGGTATGCTTTGAAGCTTTGCATTTTGGCTGCAAGAGTCTCAAGGATATCATGCTTTTGTCCCCTAGATAACTTAATAGTTTTCCCTGTCCTCTCATATGTAACATTTCCTTCACCGACAATGGGTTCTACCTCATAGGAAAAAGTCACTGGAAAAACATCAGGCCATCTCTCAGCTCTGCCTGGAGTCAAGGCATGGGGCAATATTTTTGTGTTATCTGATGCTACTGAACTGGCATCACTCTCAGACCTTATAACTTTTAGTACAGCCTTCTGTGGAAGCTCCTCAATGTCTACAAGGGAACGCAACTGCCTGTCAAAGTATGGATCTTGGTATGATAAACTAAAGTCATAGTCTAGCTTAAACTTTTCTTTTAGCATTGTTTTTAGCTCATCCACAGATTCTGGACGTGAAGATAATACTTCATGTCCATAGAGGTATGGACATGAAGTAGGAAGTTGTGAGCTGCAATTTCCTGTTATTAAAAAAAGAGAAGAGAGAGAGAACGGATTGATGAGGAACATTCAGTATGGCAACACATAATCAGGTTCATAACAAATTCAGGCAATTGCAAATTTTCAGTTTTGAATGAAAAACATCATTGGTTTGGATTAAGTATCGCTAACCTCAAGTACATACTGTTTGCAAAAAACAAAACAATCAGTTAGTTCAGTTGATTTGTCTAGGTCTTGTCATGGTGGGCAGTGTCACTAATTAATTTTCTCCACATTGCTCAGGTCCCCACTTTTGAAAAACATTTTAATCCTGTAAGTCTTTGATCAAAATAAATCGTTTTTGTGTCAACATTAAATGCCCATCAATATTGTATGCTGTAAGACCTAAGGTGTCATTTAGCTCTGACAGCTGATGCACAGAGAAGTTGTCTGAGGATCTCAGCTCAAAGGATCTTAAATGCTCACTGTACCAGCACCGGTAGTTCCTGCAAAGAAAGGATACAGAGCTATTCACAAGCAGTATGTGCTCAATCCTACTGAACTTTGGTAGTCTTCCAGTCTGGCCTGCAGAAACAAACATTCCATTTGCATACTCTGTGCCATCTATAGAGACCTTTGATGTACTGTATATGTTTTGGCTATCTGTCTTTGTCTCTACGAAATCCTTTGCCACTTGAGGCAGAGTGGCAACTTGGACAGAGGTGACACTCGAGGCTTGTGTGTGGGGTCTGAAAAATAATGGCGCACTGAGGTGATACACCATCATGTGCTGATGCCTGGTAGCAAGAGTTTTCAAGACATTCTTGAAATTGTGTGTGTCATGTATCACTCTTTTGAAAAACTGATGTTTTCCCTCGAACCTCATGGTCCATAGGTGAACAAAAGGCCCAAAACGCTTTGTCAGTTCTGGGTAGTGCTCAACATAATGATGCTTGGGTCGGAGTTTAAAGCCTGGAAACACTGCTTGAAGTCCCGGTCTGTGATCACTTATTTTAGTCTGCATGTACTGGATGGACTCCTCTGTGAAAGATGGAGACAACACCAGCTGCACGATTTCTTTAAGGTCCATCAATATGGCCCATGCTTCATCTCCTTCTGGAACTTTACTACCTACCATAAGTGGTAATAACCTCAGCAAAGTGGAATTCTCATGCCCATTCAAACCAATGCTTAGTTTGGCTGCAAAATTCTTTGGGATTTGTTGTGGTTAATCAAGCCTATCAGAGTGCTGATATGGGAATGTGTGGATATTTGTGTTTAGATATTCAAGAGTGAAATACTTCAGATGAATCATCTCATGGATGCACAAGGCCAACTCAACTGGCACAATACCCTCAAACAGGTCGTGAAGTATATCGGGTGGGAAACCAGTAATGGGATGAAAATGCTGCAATGCCTTGCTGAGAGCACACTCACTTGTAACACCAAAGTGAGTTGCATTTTCTCCTTGCACAACATTCTGCACATGAAGATCATGGCAGGCCCTTGTTCTCATGCTAAACTCTCCTTCAGAGACTTCACTGGACTGTGTCTGGTCTGCCCTACAGCAACAGAATCTGCAGACATAAGTTGCTCGGAAACACTGCACACATCCTGCAAGACCATGGGCAGCCAAATTATCAGCTGTAACACACAACACAGTGCCCCTGATACACTGACCAATTGTTTCAATGAAAATGCCATCCTGCTCAAGAGTGTGCAAGTCTTTCAACAAAGGTGAAAGAACACTTTGATAACCACACCTCTGCAGATCAGGTACTTTGCATAGCAGAGCTAGCTGTATGACATGCAGGCTGGACCTATATTTACTGGGTACATTCGCAAGTAACCAGTATCTCAAGGAAATTGAATCGAACGCAACTGGATTTTTGGTTTTGTCTGTGAAGACGTTTCACCTCTCATCCAAGAGGCTTCATCAGTTCGTGACAGTTGCGTTCGATTCAATTTCCTTGAGATAACTATGACCTGGATGAATGAGAATATTCACAAGTAACCAGTACATTGCACAAAGCTTGTGGATCTTTCTAGCTGTGCCTAAAGGATTAGCTATTTCAATGTCATCCACATACAGAATAAGGGACAATATCGGCTCTCCTGCTTCTGACAATAACTGATTTTCTTTGAAATATGTTCCATCTTCGTGTGTCCACTGGAATCTACAGTATATTGCACTGGCATTACCAAAGGGTAGTTACTCCTCACAAATATTTTCCTCCACTTTGCAGTGGACAGCTCTGCACTTTCTGAAGTAGCACTGACAAAAACATTACTTTCCATAATAGCCTCCACTAATTCATAAAGAAGGGCATCAATGATAGACTGATCATGCGCTTGAAAAACCCTGATGACAGAATCTCTCACAAGAGGTTTGGACAATGAGAATATTTGCGCCAAGTTTTCGACTATATCCTGTATAGCCATCTCTGATATATGAAGAACACTGCATTTTCAAAAACAAAGAAGCCAAATTGTTTCTCAATTGTGCTTGCAACTCACCAGTGTCATCTCTACACTCAGGAGGAATACACAAGCATCCAGCTGAGGAGAATTCTGAGAGGGACCACCCTCATCAGATTCAACTTGATTTTGCATTGGTTGGCTGTCAGTTTCTGTCAAAACAACCTCATTCTTAAAATCTGAGACATCACAGTCTGGATGATTCCTACTTTTACGGGCACTGAAGGAGGAATACACATTAGTACGGTAGTGACAATTTTTGAATGGACAATCTACTATCTCGTGTTATTTTAAATGTGTCCTTAAATGACTGAGAATACTTTTATCATTAAACGGTTGCTTGAATCCACACACAGGACAGATGAATGACACACATCCCATCTGACTTTCACAAGGCACAACTGTCTGAGTATGTAACCGTGTTAAAGAGTAACTAAACCCCCTGGTCTGAGCCTAACTCCACCCACTGCATAAGTTTGAAAAATGCTAAAAAGTGGGCATGGGTCTGAGAGGGGGGGCGGGGATGGGCTGATGAGCGAGCGGGCGGGGGGGGGATGTGGATGCGTACTCAGTTGCTCAGTGAAGTCCGCTGGCCAGAGAACAACAGCGAGCGACACATGAATCCCCTGAAGCGGACATGAGTGTGGTGGAGAACCACGGTGGTCCCGAGCCGTATCACTTCGAGCCGTTGGCTCCAGCCCCAGTAATGCCTGAAGCCGGGCAATGCGGTCTCATGACGGGCTGAACATGTAACGTTTGGGTCCGTTTGCGGAGCGGCTGCTGCACTACACTTCCACTATAATCAATAAATTCCTCAGTGGTAATGTAACACTACGTAGCGTTAACGTTACTTTAGAAGGCTAATGTGAGGCTAATAAGTTGTAAAGTGTAATTATGATGAGGAGTCTCGATCAGCGTGTATTTGAAAATGAGCGGACTTCACAGACACAGACATACACATTGAGAAAC
>NTHP01001165.1:50156-61290 GCA_003416845.1 Oplegnathus fasciatus | reverse complement strand
TGTTTCACCTAGCAGCACCAACAACATAATTCCTCTTTGCTTCACCATGTTTACAGTTGTGCATGGAAGAGCGCTCTATGCTCCTACAGGCCCACATTTCCACACACTGGGGAAATACTACACAGTAGATATTGCAGTCCGTCAGGTTACTTCTACTGCAGGTAGTTAGCTAGTTAGCCAGACATGCTAACAATGGCAGGCATGTTGCAGCACACTGTTTCAGGGTGTCTACAGGTATAATTACGTTCAATTTAAGACTTTGTAAGACCTTTTTAATATCACTTTAAATGAAAGACTGTTATTCTCAAGCCATTTGTCGTTAAATTTTTCCCATTTCCATAAACTAACGAGCAGGCTGGCTAGCAAGGCCTTAGCTTAGCAATGCAGACTATAAGACTATAAGACTGAATGATCTCACCACTGTGTATAAGCACGCTACGCGCTATGGGTTCGCTCGTTCTCATGGGCCAGCTGGGCCAGAAGCATGATGGGATTAACACTACTGTGCATATTCAGTGGGCTGCATGCCCCTGAAGTAAACCCGGAAGCCAGAAACTTTTTTGGCATATGCGCTAGGCAAGCAATTCTTATTGGACTGAATAGGCGCCATCTTTGAATCCCGTATCCAGTTCTTATAATACATCCATGATGCAGACTCATTGCATGATCTAAATGCTTCGAGGGGGCGAAAATAGGAGCATTATGCGCATACTGGAAATTCTTCTCCTTCTTTGGATTTGGCAGACTAGATGCTACAATGGCTTACTGCTGCCCTAAATTCTCACGGTGATGTGACTAAAAAGCATTTAAGACCCATCCATTCTGAATTTAAGACTTTTAATACTTTTTAAATGTAATACTTTTTAAGGCCTTTAATTAGGAAATGTGTATTTAAGACATTTTAAGAGTTTTTAAGGACCCACGGACACCGTGTTTAATCCATTCCTTACACTTTTGCTCTTGTGTTTTTGGTTTGGCAAATCCTAAACAAAAAGACACCCCGCTCCAAACTCTTGATGCCAAGTATCGCTCTTACTGTAGCCCCATGCACATCGTTTCAGCACGTGGAGAAAAACAAAGCTTGACAGACTTGCCGTGCCTAGTTATAATTGCTAAGCTATGATTGGGCAGTTGTTGTCTGGTGGAGGGGTTTAGCAAATGGTAAATTGAGAGTAGAAGCAACTTACTGAATTTTGGAAGGAATCCGTTTTTGATAATGCACGTTTTAGAAAAAAGATAAATGACGCCAGATCCTGTAAAAGTTGTAATGAGTGATAAGTTATTTTATCATATTTATATTGCTTAGTTTTATGAGTTATGCCACTCAGTTTACAATGTGTGTGTAAAACTGTGAAACACTATGAATGATTTTGTGACCTTGCTCTGGTTTGTTCTAACTCAGCTTTCTTCCACTCTGTTTCTTTGTCTATCTTGTAGATCATGTGTTTGAACAAATACTCAACAGTTCCCAGCCGCAGCTGGCTGAGGCGAAGAAGATTCTGCAAGACATCATCTCTCGAAAACACTACAGGTTTCTGGGCCAAACGAAGATTGAGAAATCCAGCGAGGTGTGCACTAATGTCTTTGTGTGCCTGTCTTGCATTACACTTCTGTTTGACACATTATCTGTTTCACCGTGGCTATGCTAACACTGAATACTCCAATTACATTTTTGAAAATTAGTTGGTAATAGCAGATTTTATTATAACAAAGCTGGATGTTAAGCAGCAAATCATTATTTTATCGTCGCAAGTTCGCAACGTTGTCTGACAAAAATACCTCCTTTCAGTTCCATCCTGCTCCCTGTGTCCACCTGTTTTAATATAGCCAATATAGTTGTTGTCATTTACACATTTTTCTGTTACTGTTGTCAGTGGAATGAGTGTGAAACAGTGATTTAATCACGGCTCATAAATACTACACAGCTGTGGCTTAGGAGGTAGAGCAGGTTGGTAGTTCAATCCCTGGCTCCTCCTGTCCATATGTGAAAGTGTCTTTGAGCAAGACACTGAAACCCAAGTTGTTCCTGATGGGCAGGCCAGCACCTTGCTGCCATTAATGTGTGAGTGTGTTTATGGGTGAATGGCAAAGCACTTTGTCTAATTAAGAAAAGTGCTTTGCAAGTGCTTCCATTTACATGTTACATGTAACGTACATGTTAATCCCAAGCTGCGGTGCTGATAAAATCATTATTTTATGATTGTAACATCATCTGACAAAATCATGTTTAGGGAAGAGAAAATTGCTGTGTGAGTGTGGACAGAGACTCAAAACTGAGAAACAAAGATGCATTTAAATTTAACGGCTTCATATGGACGTACTCTTACTGTGTTTTGTCACAGTAAGAGTCCACATTAAGATGGAATAAATCTCAAATCTCTTGTCCCTCACCCTTTCTCCTCCCTCCCTGAGATGATTCGCCGTTGGAAAGAGGATTTGGCTCGAGCGCTCCGTCAGGGGGGCAGGCTGACAGAAAATAAGTTTGAAGTTTTGGTGAGTTTTTAGTCTTATTACTTTTGCTTCACTTTTCTTAAAATCTTGGGTTTTGTTGATTATCATTCATTCATGTTGCCTACCTCCACTGTGGCATAATTTACTTGTGAATGTGTAAACAGATTTCCTCCCCGGAGCTGGCTGAGGCGAGGAAGATTCTACACAAGATCATCTCTCAAAGCTTCTATGAGACTGGAAATCCCACCGAGGTGTGCACTAATGTCTTTGTGTGCCTGTCTTGCATTAAACTTCTGTCTGACACGTTATCTGTTTCACCATGGCTATGCTAACACTGAATAGTCAAATCAGATTTTTGAAAATTGATTGTGAAGAGCAGATTTTATTCTACAACAACTGGATGTTAAGTAGCAAATCATTATTTTATGGTTGCAACATTGTCTGACAAAATCTACATAAATATCAGTTAATCACAACTGTGCTGTATCATCGATTATATCGACATTCAAAATGAGTGATCACAAAAAAAGTTNCTTCAGTAAGGCATAGCACGAGTGTTGTCTTGGGCACGAGAACGAGTTGTGAAAAAGTGTCGGTATTTGACGACCTGGGAATGACAACGGGTTGGTGGCTCGCACACACAGAACGGACAGCTAGCAGACCGCGGGGAGATATTTGCTGAATTTGACAAAGTGTATTGGATTAGAATTGCAGACTACACCTTTAAGGTAGAACAGCGCTATGTAAGTGCTTCCATTTACATGTTAGCATGTAATGTTAGTCCCAAGCTGCGGTGCTGATAAAATCATTATTTTATGATTGTGACATCATCTGACAAAATCATCTCAAATACTGGTCAACAACAACACTTGTGCTGTGTGACCGGCGATATTGACATTTAAAATGAGACCACAGAGGAACTAAGAGGCAACACAAACTTTTTCTTAATTTTACTGCCACACAGTCCTCCGACAGCCACTGGAAAAAGAAATTTGATAAAGCACTCCCTCAGACGTTGGCTCAAGATGACAGGCTGACACCAGAGGACTTAGATGTTTTGGTGAGTTTTTAGTCTAATTACTTTCACTTCACTTTTCTTCAAATCTTGAGTTTTGTTGATTATCATTTGATTTGTAAGATGTTGCCTACGTCCATTGTGGCATAATTTACTTGTGAATGTGAAAACAGATTTCCTCCCCGAAGCTGTCTGAGGCGAGGAAGATTCTACACAAGATCNTCTCTCAAAGCTTCTACGAGACTGAGAATCCCACCGAGGTGTGCACTAATGTCTTTGTGTGCCTGTTTTGCATTACGCTTCTGTTTTACACGTTATCTGTTTCACGGTGGCTATGCTAACACTGAATGTAGTTAATGACAACTGTGTCGTATCATCGATTATATCGACATTCAAAATGAAAGATCACAAAGAAAGTTAGAGACAACAGAAAGTTGTCCTCTTAACTTGCCAGCTCCTTGCATGGCCGCTCTGCTGCCATTAATGACTGAGTGTGTTACTGGGTGAATAATAAAGCACTTTGTCAGTTAAGGTAGAAAAGCGCTATGTAAGTGCTTCCATTCACATGTTAGCGTGTAATGTACATGTTATTCCCAAGCTGCAGCGCTGATAAAATCATTATTTTATGAATGCAACATCATCTGACAAAATCATCTCAAATACTGGTTAACAACACCTGTGCTGTGTGACCCGCGATATTGACATTTAAAATGAGAGACCACAGAGCAACTAAGAGGCAACACAAACTTTTTCTTAATTTTACTGCCACACAGTCCTCCGACAATAACTGGGCCGGTTTACGTCATCATTTTACAAAATCTCCATTTTCCCCGTACACACTAAAACACTGAGCTGGTGTTTTAAGATTTATACACGCTGAAGAAAGTGTGGAAAAGCTTGTTTAGGGAAGAGAAAAACGCTGTTTTAGTGTGGACAGAGACTCAAAACTGAGAAACAAAAATGTGTTTTTAAATTTAACTGCTTAATGTGGACGTCCATATTAAGATGGAATAAATCTCAAATCTCTTGTCCCTCGCCCGTTCTCCTCCCTCCCTAAGGAGATGATTCGCCGTTGGAAAGAGGATTTGGCTCGGGTGAACGCTCAGGATGACAGGCTGACACCAGAGAACTTTGAAGTTTTTGTGAGTTTTTAGTCTAATTACTTTCACTTTACTTTTCTTCAAATCTTGGGTTTTGTTGATTATCATTTGATTTGTAAGATGTTGCCTACGTCCATTGTGGCATAATTTACTTGTGAATGTGAAAACAGATTTCCTCCCCGAAGCTGTCTGAGGCGAGGAAGATTCTACACAAGATCATCTTTCAAAGATTATACCAGACTGGGGAACCCACCGAGGTGTGCACTAAAGTCTTTGTGTGCCTGTCTTGCATTACACTTCTGTTTGACACGTTATCTGTTTCACTGTGGCTATGCTAACACTGAATATTCAAATCAGATTTTTGAAAATTGATTGTGAAGAGCAGATTTTATCATAACAAAGCTGGATGTTAAGTAGCAAATCTTAGGTAGAAAAACGCTATGTAAGTGCTTCCATTTACATGTTAGCATGTAATGTACATGTTATTCCCAAGCTGCAGCGCTGATAAAATCATTATTTTATGATTGCGACATCATCTGACAAAATCATCTCAAATACTGGTTAACAACAACACCTGTGCTGTGTGACCGGCGATATTGACATTTAAAATGAGACCACAGAGCAACTAAGAGGCAACACTAACTTTTTTTAAATTTTACTGCCACACAGTCCTCCGACAATAACTGGACAGGCTTACGTCATCATTTTGCCGAACCTCCATTTTCCCCGTACACACTAAAACACTGAGCTGGTGTTTTGGGTGTTTGGGAGATCTGGCCAAAAAAAAGGAATATCACGATGTATTTAATCACAATCACGATCTAAATTGCGATCTTTTTTCTCAATTTTGAAATGCTCTGTAGACTAAAGCCAGACTTGAAATAGCCTATGAATTTCTCCATTTGCACCATTAAAACACAATATTGCATTGAAGATTAGATATCTAATCTGTCGTTTTGTGGGACACTGGCGAGTGAGGCTGTGCCGCCCTGAGTGAAGCACTGTCGACATATTCTTTTGGATGCTTTCTTTTAAGGTGCAGGGCTCTTAACTATTTTCACCATCCTCCCAGAACCGTCCCAAAATACAATGTGCGCTGTCCCGAAATGAATGTGGACTGTCCCGAATTTAAAGTCTTTGTTTTTCTACATTATCATTAGTTAAAATCATTCAAGGTGACCTTAAAGATAAATAAAACATCATACAAGTGATTAGATGATCAATCATCATTATTTAAATTCATCTGAAAAGTACATATACAGTGTATAGCCTAAAGTATACTCACATGGATTTACAGAAAATACATGCTGCATCAATTTTACGTAATCAGTAGAAAAGTGGTAACGTTTTCTACTGTAGGCCTATTGATTCATTAATTTGTACTATGTCCTTATTTGCTAGTTAAACCTAAAGAACAAGATTCATATAATGTAAAGGTTTGCCAATGAATGCCTGTGTTTACACTATCTATTATTTAAACTGAAAACTCAAGTTCTTTGTAAACATAAGGTACATACTGTACAGTATATTCTCCCTCAGTCTCTTCACAGTCTGTGCTGCAGCACAGTGTGTAAATAATTGGCTATTTTACCATAACTAAAAAGATGTTTAAAATGAGCAAATTTAATTAATTCCTCCGATCTGACGTGACAATGTCATCACGTCAGGTCAAAGTGTGAGGGTCGGGGTCAGCTGTAAAGTTAGCCGTAGCGGGAGCTAATCAATGGTGCAGACAAGAATATTGGATTTTTTCACTTCTAAAAGCCCCAAAGCAACCAAAATAGCAACAGAACAAGAGGATGCGGTGACCAGTTGCTGTACGAGTGTGTCTGCTACACCTGCTCAACTTCCTCCACCATACCAAGCTCTTTCGCTGCTGGAGCAGTTCAGGAGCCGCAGCGTCGGTCTTCGCTAACGCTCCCCTAACCCACCTAACGCATGGCTGACGTCAAATTTAAACTCAACGCAGATAGACCGTTTTCATAGAATGAATGTAAACAAAGAGGTTTAACAAGAACTCAGGGCCGTAGCCAGGGTTTAGAAATTAATGAGGTCCAGATTTTTTTCTTTTAATGGAGCTTTTTTTTACTGCATTTCTGGACGAGCAAAATTCATTCCAAAATGACACCTACAAACACACCCCAAGCTATACACTACACACAAACTCATTGTCTACAATTAAATACATACATACGCTCTGTTCTCCTCTGTTCTTCTGTCTGTCCTGCTCCTCTCTATTCTCTTCCTCACACTTTATGTGAAGAAGATTACTGAACAATATTTATAACAGTAACTTTAGTAAAATAGATGTAAAATAGAACAAGGGGAACGTGCTGCTCTGAGGAGGAGAGCAGATGCTCTGTCTTCGACCTGGACGACTAATTAGTATAATGAGTATATTAGTATAATATTATAACATTAAATAAAAAGTATAACATTAATGTAATAGTATAATTTTAGTATAATAATAATGATATATTAATTATATAATGTTGGTATATTCATATAATTTCATATAATAGTATACTATATACCACTCGTATGATATTAATTCCATTTGGACAATACAGCAGTTTAAGAAATACACAACCAACATTTATCATTTTTGTAGGTTTTGTTCCATCATTAAATCCTTGTGGAAGAAAAATGGTCACATTGGTGTTTAGTCTCTAATGTGTTAATGCTAAGTACTAACTTGTCAATAATCAATAACCACTCATGCATAACAATGAGTTCAACATTTCTAAAGTTTGCTGCAGCACGTCACCTTTTTTTTCAATGTCCCACCCCATCTAGGCTGTGATTGATCGGTTTACGAAGTGACAGTGACGAGCGACTTTATGAAAAGTTGCACATGTTTCAGTAAAACACCCAATAGAGCTAAACAGACAGCTAGCCAAACGCAAACCTGCTTATCTTGTCCCATTGCGCCAATTTTTTTTAAAAATTCGAAATAATTACTGAGGTCCGGACCTCGGTGACCTCATAGCTGGCTACGGCCATGTAAGAACTGTGTGTGCTACACAAAACGTGCAGTCAGTTTCATTTTCATCGCCGTTCACTGTAACGTTAGCAGGGGTTTTTTCCAACTCTCGTCCCATATTCGTCCCAAAATTAATTTACATCCTCCCCGATCCTATTTTNGCCCACCCCTAATTTATACACTCTGAAGAAAGTTTGGAAAAGCTTGTTTAGGGATGAGAAAAACACTGTTTTAGTGTGGACAGAAACTCAAAACTGAGAAACAAAGGTGCGTTTTTAAATTTAACTACTTAATCTGGATGTACTCTGACTTTGTACAATGCACAGTAAGAGTACGTCCACATTAAGATGGAATAAATCTCAAATCTCTTGTCCCTCGCCCGTTCTCCTCCCTCCCTAAGGAGATGATTCGCCGTTGGAAAGAGGAATTGGCTCTAGCGCTCCCTCGGGTGAACGCTCAGGATGACAGTCTGACACCAGAGAACTTTGAAGTTTTGGTGAGTTTTTAGTCTAATTACTTTCACTTCACTTTTCTTCAAATCTTGGGTTTTGTTGATTATCATTTGATTTGTAAGAAGTTGCCTACCTCTGCTGTGGCATAATTTACTTGTGAATGTGAAAACAGATTTCTTACCTGGAGGTGGCTGAGGTGGCGGAGAATCTACACAAGATCCTCTCTCAAAGCTTCTACGAGACTGGGAAACCCACCGAGGTGTGCACTAATGTCTTTGTGTGCTTGTCTTGCATTACACTTCTGTTTGACACGTTATCTGTTTCACTGTGGCTATGCTAACACTGAATACTCCAATCAGATTTTTTAAAATTGATTAAGAGCAGATTTTATTATAACAAAGCTGGATGTTAAGTAGCAAATCAATATTTTATGGTCACAACATTGTCTGACAAAATCTACATAACTACCGGTTAATGACAACTGTGCTGTATCATCAATTATATCGACATTCAAAATGAGTGATCACAAAGAAAGTTAAAGACAACAGAAAGTTGTCCTCTTAACTTGCCAGCGCCTTGCATGGCAGCTCTGCTTCCATTAAAGATGTAGTCTACAATTCTAATCCAATACACTTTTTGTCAAATTCAGTGAAAATCTCCTCACAGTCCACTAGCTTTCCGTTCTGTGTGTGCGCTGAAAAAAAAAGTCCGGTGTTCATACACAGCCCTGGCTCTGTCACGGGAAACAAACTGACCGACTCGGGTAGAGCCATCAACCTAGGTCGTCAAATGCCTACGCTTTAGCTGCGTTTCCACTAAACACTTCGGTACAGTATGTCACAACTCGTGCTCGTGCACAGGACAAACTAATGCTGCGTGTTACTCCCGCAAGTCTGAAGGAGCACTGAAGGGAGGGGAGTATTTGTTTGGCTGTTGAGTTCAAATATCAACAAGCTTTCTCCAGAATCGTAGACTACACCTTTAATGTGTGAGTGTGTTAATGGGTGAATAGTAAAACACTTGTCCGTTAAGATAGAAAAGTGTTATGTAAGTGCTTCCATTGACATGTTATTCCCAAGTTGCGGTGCTAATAAAATCATTATTTCATGATTACAGCAGCATCTGACAAAATCATCTCAAATACTGGTTAACAACAACACCTGTGCTGTGTGACCGGCGATACTCACATTTAAATTGAGAGACCACAGAGCAACTAAGAGGCAACACAAACATTTTCTTAATTTTACTGCCACACAGTCCTCCGACAATAACTGGACAGGCTTACGTCATCATTTTGCAAAACCTCCATTTTCCCCGTACACACTAAAACACTGAGCTGGTGCTTTAAGATTTATACACTCTGAAGAAAGTTTGGAAAAGCTTGTATAGGGAAGAGAAAAACGCTGTTTTAGTGTGGACACAGACTCAAAACTGAGAAACAAAGATGCATTTTTAAATTTAACTACTTCATTTGGATGTACTCTGAATGTGTACAACGCACAGTGAGAGTGGAATAAATCTCAAATCTCTTAATCCCTCACCCTTTCTCCTCCCCCCCAAAGGAGATGATTTGCTGTTGGAAAGAGGAATTGGCTCAAGCGCTCCGTCAGGGGGATGCTCAGGATGCCACGCTGAAACCAGAGGACTTTGAAATTTCGGTGAATTTTTTAAATCTAATTACTTTCACTTCATGTTACTTGAAATCTTGGGTTCTGTTGATTATCATTTGATTTGTAAGATGCTGCCTACCTCCGTTGTGACATAATTTACTTGTGAATGTGAAAACAGGCTACACTCTCACCCTTCTCTTTTAGGTCATTACTTTGGACTATGGGATGAAAGACAAGGACCCCATCAATAACATGTATTTCTACAGCAAGTATAACTATACCAAGGCATCCAAGATCTCTAAAGACAAGGTCAGAATTAAAGCAATGACAACAAAAATGTTAATCTTAGTCTTTCTTTGCATGAACTGTTTATTCCATGTGTGTATTATTAATATGCAAAAATAAATGATATTGCGATTATTTTTGCAGATATTGCGATATGAGTCATGGTTTTAGTACGATTTTTTGAATTTCATTTTCACTGAAAAAAATTTAAAAATAATGATGATGTGATTTTTGCTGGGGTCTGTACCAAACAAGCATGTTCCCTTACATCTGGAGAATATGATTTTTAGGCCGGGGCATCTCTGTAACACCACAATGCTTCATTTATAATAGAGTGTTGTGACACATTTTACCTTTATCAAAGAATTGCAGCTCCTGCGATTTGGATATTGCACTTAGTCATATTGCGATTTCGATAATATTTCGATTAATTGTTCAGACCGAGTATTTATGCTGCTGTCATTCTTGTCAGGTGTCCAAGCTTCTCCCAACATGCTTCTCTGAGCACCTGATCAGGGTTTACAGTAAGGAGACTGATGAGAAGAGTGTGGATGCTGCCAAGAAGCTCTTTGTCGAGTGGTGCAAGAAGATGGGCTTTCCAAAGCCTGAGGTAATGTTTAGATCTAGGCTGCTGAATATAGGATACTGTAGGTCCTGTGTGGGGCCCTCAGGCTGGAGGCTCTATTAAATGGCAGTGAAAGGCTGTATTACAGTAAGATATGAGCATTAGGATGGGAACATCAGCAGGGAAGGAGCGAATATTTTTATTATGTTATTATTATTATTATTATTATTATTATTATTATTATTATTGATGTTACATCTTGTCAGAGCCCCAGGATCCCACTGCAGTTCTATTGCTCTCCAATCTAGGATTTGGAGTTAGCGCAGTCTAGGGCTGCTGCTAATGATTGTTTTCATTATTGGTTAATCTACCGGTTATTTCCTCGATTAATCAACTAATATAGTTTGGTCGATAGATGTTAAGAAAATGGGGACAAATGCCTGTAAAGATTTCCTAAATCCCAGGGTGGTGTCTTCAAGTAGCTTGTTTTATCCGACCAACAGTCCAAAACTCAAAAATGATCAGTGTACTATCACACAAGACAAAGAAAGCAACAAATCCTCACAGTGAGAAGATGGATTTAGGTCATCATCAAAATCATGATCATCAGCCTTTTTACTTGAAAAATGAGTTGAATGATTAATTGTTTATTAAGAATAGTTGCAGATTAGTC
>NTHP01001165.1:24088-36995 GCA_003416845.1 Oplegnathus fasciatus | reverse complement strand
TCTGTCTCTCTCTCTCCTCTCTGTCTCTCCTCTCTCTCTGTCTCTCTCTCTCAACCCAACCGGTCAAGGCAGATGGCCGCCCACCTAGAGCCCGGCTCTGCTCGAGGTTTCTGCCTCTTAAAAGGAAGTTTTTCCTTGCCACTGTCGCCAAGTGCTTGCTCATGGTGGGAATTGT
The DNA here is from genome assembly GCA_003416845.1 of Oplegnathus fasciatus. NCBI lineage: Eukaryota > Metazoa > Chordata > Actinopteri > Centrarchiformes > Oplegnathidae > Oplegnathus > Oplegnathus fasciatus. Next base: position 36,820 of record NTHP01001165.1, on the reverse strand, counting down.
TGGGTCTCTGTAAATAACATTATTAAGAGTACGGTCTAGACCTGCTCTATATGTAAAGTGTCATGAGATGACTTTTGTTGTGATTTGGCGCTATATAAATAAAACTGAATTGAATTGAATTGAATTGAATTTACAGCGTTGACATATTGTTCAAGTTGTTCAATGTCAAAAACTCTTTTCACCATGGTTAAACTGACGTCCTTAGTTAAATCAACCCAAACCATCCAACTCTAAGCGTTTCCATGACAACATTTAGTAAGGAATAACCTCCACCTGCTCAAGGGAGGTGTACATTTTAAGTTATCTGAACTTTGTATGGTTCAGCCTGTTTTTACTAAGTTACTCCCAAACTAAATTCAAACTACGGTACGTTTAAAGGATAATTCCAGTTTATTTCAACCTGGTGTATTTCCCATAAATGTGGCTATTGTGGATCTATGAGTTGTGCTAACTTTGCTTAGAATTAGAAAACTTTGAATTTTAAATATTTTCAGTGGGTTCACAAATTCAGAGAGAATATTTAAGTGTCCAGTATTACAAAAAAAAACTTAATTGAAGTTGCTTAAATTCAATTGGATCTGAAAATTCAAATCAAGTTAGATAATCAAGTTGCTTGATTAAATTTAGATACCAAATTTCTAACGAGTTTCATTATACCGGGGTATACAGAAAGAGTTTCACTTAAATATATGGATAACTAGAATCAATGCTGTACCAGGTTAAGATTTTCCGTGTACATGTATCTGTAATTCCCTTCCCTGTACAAAATGAATGTCATATGTGGAAGGTGTAAAAGCAGAGGCTACGGGTCGGGGTGGCGGCTAACTTACCGTCCACTTCACCGGAGAGGAGAGTTCGCTTCCCGTCAAGTGCTCCAGACCACGTGTGTTTAAATGATCTAACCATACTTTAATTGCAAAACGCGGATAAGAATAAACACTTTTAAAAACGCCGCATGTCCTCCATCACGTCACTGAACGTAATCCGGGGTGTTGGCGTCGACGCTCTGGCCTCATTCGCTCCACTATTTTTGGCTCCACCCTCCGAGTGCCAATGCGTCAATGTACCGTCATGTAGCGACTAATATACCGGAAGCAATATGTTTTGATTAAAAAATAAAATAATAAATTATGGTCCCATATTTAAGAGTTTACTGAAGCTGATCAACAACCTAGGTCAACAGAGGCCATCACAAAATGGCTTCTGTTTCTTTCTTTCTTCTTAAAGCACTGTGATTAATATGCACTCATAAACAAAATGTTACTCCAACATGTAGCAAAATCAAAAAGTCCTCTCAAATGTATGAAAAGCCTCTATACATGCTTTTAAATGACATATTGGAAACTTGTTTTTCCTTCATCATTTGTTGTGTTCAGGGTCACCACTGAGGTCATGCCCTTCATATTTAATTTATTTTTTTTCTGTGGGAAAATGGGGGGTTTACACTCACACTTGGTATATGTTATATAGGAAGATTCCTGTATTTTCAGACTCAGCATACTAGAATATACCTAAATAAATTGATCTATTATTTTATTGTGTATTTCCTCATCAGAAGTTTTTTTTATTCTTGTGGCTTTGAAACAGCATTTTCACAGTCATGTTGGAGAATACAATTATATATAATTATATAAATATACCTATATATATACATATATATATGTGTGTTGATATAGACAGAGAGAGAGAGAGAGAGAGAGAGAGAGAGAGTTTAGAGCGAGGGTTCAATAGACTTTTATTTTGAAAACAGCAACCGGAAACGTAGTTTGTGTTCCGGTTTCTTACTTGACGCACCCGGCACAGAAACAAAACCCGGGTATTTTTCACCGCCCGAGTGTTTTCTGTGCAGAGGGTACCAGATCAGCTGTTTCAGTCGACGAGGGAAACGTTACCGGCTGTAATTTTGCGGGGCTCTGCTCTTCTCACTGACCCAAATTACCGCCTGTTTGTCAGATATGGACAACATGGAGAACCGAAAACGACCGCTCGAGCCACTTCTGACCCCCAATGACAGCTTCAAAACGCCGGAAAAGAGAGTGTCAGTGGTCCGGCTGCTGGACTGGGACTACATGCGATGGGGAGTGGAGGAAACGTGTCGGTACCTGCGAAGAGAAGGTCTTGGAGACTGGGAAGATAAATTTAGAGGTAAATCTTCTGGTTTTATAGCTTAAATAGACCGTTTTTAATCAAATTGTTGGTTTAAATAAAGTCGGTTGCTATATATTATTGCAGCTAACCTGCTGTGCCTGTTTGTGTGTTGTGGCATATAAGTCAACATCAAAACTGTTGTTTAATCTGTTCATCCAGCACAAAAAATCACAGGTGTCGCGCTGCGGTATCTGAAGGATGCTGACCTGGAGAAGATTGGCATTGAGTAAGTGTTAAACCGAGTTGTGAGATGGCTTCCTAGTCGCCTAGAGCACTGTGGGTAGGAGGAAATGTGACCAAAGCCACATTGTTAAAGAAGAGCAATACCACATGATCCTCTTAACTGGATTACACTGGATTTTCAATTTTTAATTTTTTTGTTTAGGTATCTTGGTGACCGGCTGCAGATCCTACACAGCCTCAGGAAGCTGTGGCAGATAGAAGCAGAGCCAAATAAGGTATGATGATTAATCTTAACCAGGTTTTCACCAGAAATGCATCACGATTTTCTGCATGCTGGTGCCTGTTATAGTTTTTTCGCCCCCGGCCCCTCAGACAGCCTGAGCCCGCCACTGCTTTCAAGGCTACAGAGAGGAGAAAGACATAATAGATTAGAGAAGAGGAGCTTGTAGGATAAACAGCAAAGGACGTGTGAACAGATACAAGCAGGGTGCGATTTGCCGGGGGGGGATGGGGAAGATTTCCCCCTTCTGGTCTATATATCTCTTCCTCTGCTGAATTATTTTGATCACAGTGATTAATGCAACTTCACCAACAGACCATATAAAATACTTAAAATAAAGATATTTTTGAAATATATCTAAAGCACTGCAACGTGAGAACAGCCTATAGTGCAAACAACAATAAAATCAGAAATGGACTTTCACTGTCAGCACTCATGTGACAACAGAGCTGACACCGCGTCTAGGCTACGTGATGATCCTGGTTCCACTCGCCTTGATCCACGCATGATCCATAGCATTTAACATTTTGTTTTATTGTGTATGCATCCCCTATGTGTCCGCATGAGGAAAGGACAAGACATGAGAGTGAAAATATCGCGCTACTTGATGAATTGAATTTTTAAAAAATGGATTAAAATATTCCTGCAAATGCAGTGGTTAAGTTCAAGATCCCAAATTGTTTTATTAAAGTTCTATATTTATTCTATAAATGTTACTTTAACAGCTGCAAGAAATAGCCTATCAGGCGTCATAGTCTATATAGCCCACTGTGGTTCGTGATATATTTTCATGAATAAAAACGTTTGAGATTGTGTAATTTTCATTTTCTGTTCTTTTGTTTTGTTCTCAGCCCACAGCTAAAAAAATAAACAGAAAAATATAAAGGTTACAAGCTGAAACGTGTGATATGAAATGAAGAAACACCAGCTCCTAGATCAATTTCATGGGACTTTCAGAGATGCTTTAGCAAGGTGGAACCTTTACTTAAGTGTTTCTAGTTTGGTGACATTTTTACCTGCCTCAATCAAGAAACCTCAGGCAGGCTACAGACTGCACAAAACTGCTGCGTTTCTTTTAACTACAACTAAGAGATGGGATCACTTTCCACGTTTTAAGCCTGTGTTTTATTCTGCATTTTGTTTTATGCTTTCAAGACCTTGCAAGTTTATCATTTTACGTATATATGTTTCTATCCTGGTGTCTTAGTTGAAAAATGGCTTCAAACCACCCTGCCAGCCAAAGATAAACACAGAGACAGGGTGTAGTGGCACTCTTCAGTTTTGACTATAAATGGTGAAGATTTGTCTCTTCTGCCAGGTGTTTAATGATCCCATCCACGGACACGTAGAGTTACACCCGCTCCTCATCAAAATCATCGACACGCCTCAGTTCCAGAGACTACGATACCTCAAGCAGCTTGGGGGGACCTACTTTGTTTTCCCTGGAGCGTCCCACAACCGCTTTGAACACTGCATTGGGTATGTCTTCAGTTAGATACAGTGTTTATTGATTAGGGTTTATCATGAGGCATCATAAACCAACATTGCATTGCTGTTAAATACATAAAAGTAAAGTACAATCTTGAGGACACAGTAAAACTCATGATATTACGTACTCATACAGACCAACATCAATCGGTGAGGCCAGACACTGAGTCGCCAAAGTGACAAACGGGTTTAATAAAAGGTTGCTCACTAATACAGAATGTTTTCTTTGAGCAATCATTTAAGCAGGACTTATATTGGAAGTTGTGTACACTGTACTTTATAACTTTAGTTTGACGTCCAGCAGGCCAGGCCACACAAGAGTGTTATAATTCCATTTAATTGATTGATTGATATGATTATATCGTACAAAAATGTCATCTTTATTTCGTCTTCCCCTCATTTCATTTGTTCGAATTAACGCATTGCAAGGATTCCTTGAGAGAAATGTTACATAAAGTCTCAGTAACATTTACTTATCTATATATAATTATTTATGGTCATGTTTTGTGATCTTTTCATTGTATATCTTGTGTGAAATGAGTTGCTTTGTCATGTGCTGGTGCAGGGTGGGTTACTTGGCAGGACAACTCGTACAAGCTCTGAATGAGAGGCAGCCGGAACTCCTCATCTCTCGCAGAGACATCCTGTGTGTGCAGATCGCCGGGCTCTGCCATGACCTGGGTGAGTGGTACGCAGGTCCTTGCATGTTTCAGGTTTTAACCTCTGCGTCACTGGGTGTGGGCATGAGTGAGAATGGAAGTGAAACTATGTTTATTACCCTCTATTTTCCAGATAAGAATATAACACAAGTAGCTTCACGCAGAGTTCACACAGAACAGAATAACTTTTGTTTTTATGTATCAACACCCCCTTCTCCAGGTCACGGGCCATTTTCCCATATGTTTGATGGGATGTTCATCCCCAAAGCACGTCCGGATATTACCTGGAAGGTAACCATTTATGTGGTTTCTCTTGTCCTTTTCCATATGAAAGCACAGGTCAGCATATAACCCTTTTAAGGCTGCAAATGAGTTAAAAGCCACAGAAAGAGCCAGTGAGCCAAAATAAAAATAGTTTTATGGATTAGTTCTTGCTCTAGCATAAGTTTCCTTTAAGTTATTAGTTGCAGAGGCAGATTATCTAAATCCATTTTTTTCTGTGGGGGAAAATGTGTTCTCCTCTAGTCTTCTGACTGCTTAATTTTGTTAGTCAGAGGACCTGACTAACAACATACACATGTTGTTGGTGTGTCCGGATGTGCTGAGCTTTCAAACCGCTGCTATGATTCCTCTGGAAAGTATTTGATAATCAAGGCAATGCACTGGCTTTGATTCACGACTACAACATACTAGCCCAGACAGGCACATCAAGTGAACTGAATTACCACAAAGCATAATTGTTCAAAAGGGTCTTTCAGTTCTGTTTTCCACACATCTCAAAGCAAAGTATTCGGTTTGAAAAGAGCACGACTCTCAAAAGAAGTGATGACTGTCGTAGCAAGACATTGTCAAGAAACAAGAACATACTGTATGTGGTGTTTGGGGGGGAAACTGGGAACAAACGGAAAAGTCAGACTGACCCATAATAGCTACTGTCTGGAAAAATAGACCTTCTTTGGTCTGGCTATTTTTGAAAGCAACTGGAAAAGGCCTTGAGCTCTCTCTTACTCACCCACTGTGGAGACTGTTAAAGCTTGCGTGCTTTTATCTACTATATAATACAACTGCAGACTTTATTTGCATCAAAATCAACTACGAGTCCAATAGATTTTAACTTGTTAGTATGCTGGAAAGATCAACCTGTCGGACACAAATCCTCTCATCACATAACTCTCAAATATGTGAGGTAGTCTTTAAAAACCTAACAACTAAACTCCCTTCTTGGCACTAACTATATATGTCCTTATAGTTAGTGCCAAGAAGGGAGTTTAGTTGTTAGGTTTTGCCCTCCTTTCATGCTTCATTTAAATCGGTTAATTAATTCCTAGTTATAAATTTCTTTCAAGCTCTACCAGATGGCGTGAAGTTACAGCAATAAACGGCATCTTGTTTTACAGAGGATTTTTATAGGCGGTTGTAATTATGTAAATAAAGGCTGCTACAAAGCAGTTATCGTCACCTGACTTGTAAGCACGGCAGTTGAGGGCTAAGATAGTGATTGCACTGTTCAGAATGATAAGTGTCACTGATAAGAACTACTGAGCACACGGTCATTATTTAAGTTATGACCACAGACCTGCTGTCGGTCAAACATGAGAGAGATAAGGGAAGTATTCACATTCGTGTCCTGTCATGTTTTAGCTGAGATAAGCTCTTTCTGTTTGAGTAATGAGTCATCATGCTTTCACCATTCACGTTCCCACATTAATACAATGATCTGTTCCCGTTGCAGCACGAGACTGCCTCTCTAGCCATGTTTGACTACCTGGTGAACGACAATGGCCTGAAGCCGGTGATGGAGCAGCACGGCCTGGTGCTGCCTGAGGACCTGGACTTCATCAAGGAACAGATTGCTGGACCATCGAACACTAATTCAGCTCAATGCCACAAGGTACCTACCAGTTCTGCCTGTGTGAAATCAGTCTGTAGCATCATTGCTACAGCTGCCAGTGTCTGATTTATATAAAGTAACTTATTACACTATCCCTAAAATATTTTTTCCAACTTTCCTTGGACCCTCACACACGCTCTGCACTCTTATAACCCTGTACAAACAGTTTACAGTAACAATTTGTTTGAATGTGGAAGTTGTTCATCTCAAAGAACTAGCCTGAAATTAATTACGACACCACCGTCGGGAAAAAATAACATTAACGTACCAGCCCTGTGTAGGCAGACGGCTCAGTATTTAGCGGTCTCTGGTCGGCCCTTCTTCAAAATGCGATCAAAACATGTTGATTAAATCAAGATTTATAAACATACAACTGATTTAATGGAGCGGAGGCCAGAAAAGACGTCAAACATTAGCGATCTGTTTAAACTGGACTAAATTTCGTTGAAAAGTTTAAATTTTTTGGATTATAACCTTTATTGATGACTGTTTTTTGTAAAAGGTTCTACAGGATCTCTTGGACACATTTCTTGACAAATGCAGTTAAAAAGTGAAATTCTTTACATGCATCACGCCAGTTTACAAGTTAAGTGCCACCATAGTAATGGAGGCTTGTTCAGTTCTGTCTAGAACCCAGATTTGTTTATAGTAGTCCATTTTTTGTCTTCATATACTTTATATGTGTATGTATATATTTGCACACCTACTTGCTTGTACATAACAGGTATAAGTTAATGTTTGCTTATCTTTTAGCTTTGTTGTCTTTGTTTTAGCTGTATGTCTATGTATATTTTTCTGTTCATTTGTTCTTGGCACTAAAAACATTGAGAACTGGAATCAAGGGTCAAATTCCTTGTGTACATTAACAGTAAAGCTGATTCTGATGTTGCTTTTTTCTGTCCACAGTGGCCATATAAAGGCCGTCCAGAAGACAAGTCCTTCCTCTATGAAATCGTGGCCAACAAAAGAAATGGCATTGATGTGGACAAGTGGGACTACTTTGCCAGGTGGGGCTTATTGATCTGTTAGTTTGTTTAATAATAAATTCCCAAATCATATATTGAATATTAATCTTGTTGTCTGTTTAGTTTAATTGCATATCCTTTCTCATATTTCTTCACTCTGTCTTATCTCAGGGACTGCTACCACCTAGGCATCCAGAACAACTTTGACTACCACCGCTTCCTAAAATTTGCCAGGGTGTGTGAGGTGGACGGGCAAAAGCACATCTGCACTCGAGACAAGGTGCTGACTTTGTTATGTCTGCTTTTTGATCAGCTTGTAAAACAGCAATCCATTAATCTGATTAGTTGTGACTAAAATACAGGTCATTCTTTCAACAGGAGGTGGGCAATCTGTATGACATGTTCCACACAAGGAACTGTCTCCACAGAAGAGCCTACCAGCACAAAGTGGGCAACATCATAGAGACTATGTGAGTAGCTAATCGCTCTGATGTAGCTTGTGGTCTTTGCTTCATGATTCACTCACTTGTATGGTGTGCAGCAAAATGTTCTTAAAAGCGATAAGATGTTTGGTATGATTATCCAGGATCACAGAGGCCTTTTTAAAAGCAGACAAGCACATTCAGATTGAAGGCTCAGGAGGGAAGAAGTTCACTCTCTCCACAGCCATAGATGACATGGAGGCCTACACCAAGCTGACAGGTCTGTAGATTCCACTGTGTGCTGTTAGCATGAGTTTTAACATTCAAACACAAGAAGGTGATAGGCAGGATACACAGAATGGCGCCATCTGTTTCACCTCTAAAAGCATTGTTCAGACTTCCACTGAGGTTGTAGTTTGCAGTGGTGCTGCATTATATTGAGGTGTTTCTAATGTGTTGCCCACCCCATTTACTGTGCAAACATTAGGGGGGAAGAAATATTAGAAACACATTTCAATATAATGCAGTCTAGTACATCACCACCACTGAATAGGTGTATCTAATAAAGTGGCCAGGGAGCGTATAGTCCATTGATCGTTTTAATGATTTATTAGCATAGGAGCTAAGTATACAAAACACAACCATCTTCTTTTCAAAACACTCATGACAAAATGCCCCATTTACGTTGTTTGCTGGCTTGAAGCTGTGGTTACTTGTGCCCAGCTGTGGCGGGTCCTCGCCAAGTTGGCAGTTACCACAATGTGGAAATGGCTCAATGAAGGATCAAATTGTGGTTTTCAAATGGGTCATGGTTCATTCTGACCCTTTACTAACTGTGAGCAGAGATGAGCGGTGAACATGTATGACAACATCCTTGCCTTTCCATAAAAAGTTAAAATTCATGAGCAACCTAATAAATCGCTTGTATATTATATTTCATCACATTATTTTTTGTTATACTCCTCAGGTAGTGTTGTACAATTCTTATTACTGTATACAAATAGTAGTAATTTAATGCACCAGCTATTTCAATCCCCACTTTAAACCCAGTTAGATTAAATTATTTTTATCTTTACACCCTCTGTTTTTTGTCTGTATTGGATACATTGAGGTGATTTGTGTTTTATGCTTCTCTCGTATTATTTACACAGTAAATTCTGCCTAAAAAGCAGCATAATCTGTAATATAGAACCTTTTCAATGTTTAAAAAAAAAAGAAATTCCATGAATCATTTAGTGACTTTGGTTTGCTTTATCTGATCTGTCTCCTACAAATTTTCTGTTTGTCCTGTAGATCATGTGTTTGAACAAATACTCAACTCCTCCTCCCCGGACCTGGCTGAGGCGAGGCAGATTCTACGCAACATCATCTGTCGACGCCTCTATAAGTGTCTGGGCCAAACCCAGGCAGACAAACCCATGAGTGCCAACCAGGTGTGTGTTTGTGTCTCTCTGTGGCTGTATTGCAACATACATAAATAAATACAGATAAAATAAATAGAGGTACATACACTAAAATAAGAATAGAATGAAAAATAGAAACTATACAAGAGCATTTAGAGACAAAAATGACAAGGTAAAGTGACAGTGGTGCGGTTAAAGTGACAGTGGTGTGATTAATAGCAGCAGAGTCAACAAGTCTATGTAAACAGTGTACACGAGGCTAATATATGATATGGTTAAGTAATGGTACTTGGTGTTTGTCTATATTGATAAATAGTAGTATAACATAATAAATAGTATAGTACAGCAATATAACATAGTATATAGTATAACATAGTGAATGATATAACAATATGCAGTGTCTTATACTACATATTAACATAATGTGTAGTATAGTACAGCAATGTAACATAGAATAGAATAGAGTATCAAATATAATATGGTATCTTATGGCACAGTATAACATATAACAAAAATATATCAACAAGTGTGGCGAGGTATATAATCAGTCCAGCAGAGAGAGAGAGGTCAGGTGAGTGTCTCAAGTGTACCAGACACTGTGGAGAAATGGGTCTGTGTGCGCTGTGGTGTTATAGACTGTGTTCACCATTACTTTTGTACGGTCTGATGGCAGCAGGTACAAAATGAGCACCTGAAGCGCTCCGTTTTGCAACTGGGTGGAATGATCTGGTGGCTGAATGAGCTGCCCATTGCCACTGCTCGTCATGGAGAGGATGAGAGGGGTTGTCCAGGATGGCTTTGATTTTGTCCTTCGTCCTCCTCTCTGCCACTGACTCCAGACTGTACAATTCCAGCCCGACCACAGAGCTGGCCTTCCTCACCAGCTTGTTCAGTCTGTTGGCCTCAGCAGCCCTGATGCCACCACCCCAGCACACCACAGAAAAGAACAATGCACTGGCAACTATAGACTGGTTAAAGATCTTCAGCAGCCTCTTGCACACGCTGAAGGATCTGAGTCTCCTCAGGAAGAACAATCTGCTTTGTCCCTTCCTGGAGAGCACGTCTGTGTTGTGAGACCAGTCCAGTTTTTTATTGATTTGGACCCCAAGGTACTTGTATGAGTCCACTTCCTCTCCCTGAATGACAACAGGGACAGGGGGCCTCCTGTTCCTCTGGTAGTCCACCACCAGCTCTTTGGTCTTGCTGATATTGAGCTTCAGGTGATTGTTGTTGCACCATGTGATAAAGCTCTCCATCAGTCCTCTGTACTTCTCCTCGTTGTAGTTGTTGATACATCCAACAATGGAGTCGCAGAAAACTTTTGGAGATGACAGGAACCAGAGTTGAAGTGGACGTCTGAGGTGTAGAGTCTGAAGAGGAATCGCACCAGAACAGTTCCTTGAGGTGCGCCGGTGTTGCTGATCATAACCTCAGAGGCACAGCCATCCACTGTGACATACTGTGGCCGGCCAGTGAGGTAGTCCAATATCGAGAATGCAGTGTCGGGGTGCAGTTGCATCGCCAGAAGCTTTTCCCCTAGAAGGCAGGGCTGAATGGTGTTGAAATCACTAGAGAAGTCAAAGAACTCTCACATGACTCTCGCAGTGTTTCCCTGTTTCTCCAGGTGTGAGAGGGCTCTGTGAGTCGGGAAGATGATGGCATCCTCTACTCTGATGTTTGGTTCATATGCAAACCTGCAGTGGGTCCAGGAAATCAGTTAGCAGGGTCCTCAGGTGCTGAAGAACCAGCCTCTCAAAGGTCTTCATGACTTGTGACGTGAGTGCCACAGGTCTGTAGTCGTTGAGCGTGCTGGGACATCCTTTCTTTGACACTGGAACAATGCAGGAGGTCTTCCACAGTTTAGGCACCTTCCACAACCTTAAAGAAAGATTAAAGAGGTGCTGGAAGGCTCCTGCAAGCTGCCCAGATCCGCTCTGAGAACCCTGGGACTGATGTTGTCTGGCCAACTGGCTTTGTTGATTCGTAATCTGGAGAGCTCCCTTTCTACCTGGCTCGGAGTAGGAGTGGGATGCAGTGAGTGAAAGTCCAGCAGTGGTTGACATGTCATGGAGGGGGGTGGGGATTGCGATGCAAATCCCTCCAGAGACATGTTGGTGTTTGGTAAGAGACAGCTGGAGGGTGAGAAAGGGCTGTCCTCTGAAGCTACGGGTGTACTGATAGAGGGGAAGGTGGCCATGTCATTGATGGGGAGGAGAACAGAGTCCACGGCAGAGGTGTGAATGGGGACAGTGATGGTGAGTGGGGGCCTACACACACTATCTGAGCACACAGGGGTGGGGGTTGTGTCGTACCTATTGAAGAATAGCTCAGCTCAGTAGCAAATTCTGGGTCCCCCTGAACTCCAGATACAGACTTGCTGCAGCCTGTCATCCGTTTCATCCCCTATCCATTTATCATATCTATGATCAATTTCTTAATTAATAATATGATTGCGCAGTTTAAAACAATGTCAGGATATGGTGAAAAAAGCCCCTTTGCAGTTTCCTAGACCCTGAGGTGATGTCTTCAAATAGCTTGTTTTGTCTGATCAAAACTCAGTGATATTCAATTCACTATGATATAAAACCAGTTCCAGCTTCTCGCTTTTGAGAAGCTGGAACCAGCAAATGTTTGGCATTTTTGCTTAATAATTTATTTTAACGATAAATCGATTATCAGAACTATTGAAATAAAATTTGTAATTGACTCATCATTTCACACCCATTGTTTATGTTTTAATGAAGCTAATGAGCCTCTTGATGAATGAAATTAAACTTGTTAGCGTCTACAAAAAAATGGTGAAGATTTTGTTTGGATTTTGGAAAACAGATTGCAAAGATTAGATCTTGTGGTTGATTATATTTTACATATCATTCTACATTGCCTGCGTGCTCATTATGCCTGAATTTCAAGTACACTACATAGAATGCACTTAATCATTTTTCTATTTGCATTATATCAAGATATGATACCACTGTGATGAAAATCCAAAGGCCAAACCTCATGACTGTCCCTACTAAGATGAAATAAATAACATCTGTTGGCTCCTCCACTTGTTCTTTCCCCTCTTTCCCATCCAAGGAAATGATTCACCGCTGGGAAGCAGATTTGGCTGAATCCATCCCTCAGAGTGGCTTCCAGGACGTCACTCTGCAGCCAGAGGACTTTGTAGTTAGTGTGAGTTTTTAATCTAATTACTTTAAATCTAATACAGTCTATATAGTCTATACTGTATAGCTCCTTTGTAAGCTAATGCCTTCCCCTTTGTGGCATACTGCACTTGATGACCCCCC